>JAPQRP010000001.1:32263642-32304886 GCA_037367295.1 Apogon hyalosoma
ATCTATCTATCTATCTATCTATCTATCTATCTATCTATCTATCTATCTATCTATCTATCTATCTATCTATCTATACATATATATATACACACACACAAATATATAATGTGGATTAATCCATCATCATGATCATTAATCTGATTACATTTTTTTTACGCAATTAACCCATTTGCAGAGTAGAATGACTCTGAACGTCTCTGCCAATGCATTTGGGTCAGTTTGTACAAATATGAGTTTGCATCGTGCATGCGCAAATGGTCAGGTGATCCGGTATTGACAGGCAGCAGAACCAATCCATAAAGATGGAAGATGCTAAACAGCATGTTGAACCTCTGGATGGAAATATGACAAAAAAAAAAAAAAAAAACAAAAAACAAGATGGAACAGTTGACTGACACTCTGCAGGAAGGTGTTTTCTATTCACCGAAGCACTTCCAAATTAAAATAGCACATCATAGCCAAGCATACGTTAGTCAGGGGTTCTGCTAGCACTCAGCTAATGCGTCGCCCAGTTCAAGACAAACACGTTAAGTGCATATTCCCTTCTTTCTTGAGTCTGTTTGCTTATGTAAAATGAAATGTGATTGATATAGATTAAAAACAAACAAATATTTAATCGTGATTAATCGAAAATTAATCCACAGCAACCACGTGATTAATCTGATAACATTTTTACACATACACAAACACACACACACACACACACACACACACACACACGCACACACACACACACACACACACAGCTGTCCTCAAAATTTGCTATTTTTGGTGATTTTTTTTGTTTTTGTGATGAAATTAATGACTTTCGTCAAGTTTGTTTGTTTGTTGTGACTTATATGTGAAACACATGAGGGAATAACAACAAATGATACTTGAAGAAATACTTTATTTCAGTAGTATTTTATTAATGGATTTCCAAAAATTGCCATGTTTAAAATTATTCATACCCTAGGTTTACTAAGTCCAATGTGTTTTCTCAGTAGTCAGTAGAGTAGCCTTTGTTCTGGATGATGGTTCCTGTTAGTGTCCACAGCCTCTCTTATATGTGTATGTCCATAAAATAAGGTCAGCTGAACCTGAATTTGCTAAATGACCAGATCTTAACATCTTTCCTGATGGTACAAGTATGACATGTGGTAATATCAGGATTCATCAGGCTTAAATTGTGAAAAAGTGGTTCAGGAAGTATGAGAGATGATTTTAACACATGGATTGGCCACCACAGAGTCCAGACCTGAACCTCTTGAGAAAACTTTATGCTGTGGTTTGAATCTATGTTGTGACTTTTGTTGTGACACTGCATAAAACTGAGCACCATAAAGGATGTCATGGTAAATGCAAACAAAGCTTAAGGTGGTCCTACAAAATTTATGGGCTGGGCATTGAATACAATCAGAACAAATGGTTAAAACACTCAGTTATGAGAGTAACTGTCTGAGTCGAAGAACAAAAATGGCAACATGTTGAAGCCCATCAGCTGGAATTAAAGATTCCTGAACGACAGAGTAAGACAGGGAGGGGATGTGCTTTCGTAGTCCTAAGAGGCTCAATTAGGGTGCTGGTAAGTGTTTTCTGGCCCAAGTGTAAGAGAAAATAAAGGAGGCATGAGTATAGAAAACTGCTCTTTGGGGAGTGATAGAAAAGATGCCCACTTCAAACCAGCAGGTGGAGAAGAGAAAATGCCTGGCTAAAAAGCGCCAACACTGGGAAAACCATGCCCACTTTGAACACTTTACAGATTTTGAAGACTACTCATAGCACCACTGCCCTCCAGTCTGTAGCCACAGCAACATCATAATCATCTCTCACAGAGAGAAAACAAATACTCTTGACCCAGATGTTTTAAGTCATCATCAATTCAGTGAGTCCCTCGCAGTGTGATTCCATTCCACTCAGCATCTCCATCACAGTCCCCTGCCATGTCAGTGAATACTGCCATAAACACACGAGTGGCTCAAAGTGCAGGGCCAGTGGTTTCAGCAACAATATTTTATTTGACACCCACACTTGAATTATTAGACTTGACATTTTACAACACTACCCACAGGGAGAAAGTGTGTGCGCATGTGTGTGTGTGTGTGGGCGCGCGCGTGTGTGTGTGTGTGTGGTGTATTTGAGAGATTAATTGAGATACAGTGGACAGTGGTGATGGAGAAGTTGCAGTGCAAACGAGAACTGTTTGAATTTTACAGGCATCTGTGGTGGAGCCGAAATAAAAGTAATCTGTCAAAGCTAGGTGTCCCTAAACTACTCACCTAAACACAGACACGCACACACACACACACATCTCATAAAAGTCAAAAGGAGCGTCTCTCTACCTGAGTAACTTTAAGTACAGTTTGCGAAGTCTGAATGTTTGTTTACTGTCACACAGTCTTAGGCCAGCAATAAGTCCATTGTTGTAGCATGGTAACAATTACCCACACATATGCAAAAAAAAAAAAAGCACCTTCTCCACACCACATTGACCTCTGTTTGTACCAGTGGTTCTCAAATCCAGTCCTCGTGGCCCAATGTCCTGCATGTTTTAGACATTTCCCTCTTCCAGCACACTGGGTTCAATTAATGATCAGCTCATCATCATGCTCTGCAGATGCCTGATAACAATGTAGCGGCTTCCAGGTGAGGAGGAAGAGGGAAATATCTAAAACATGCAGGATACCGGCCACGAGGACTGGATTTGAGAACCACTGGTTTGTACTAACATGTCCTGAACTCTTTTGAGCAGACTGAGATATTTACTGTGTTAATCTGCTATTTTACACCAGGTTTCACTCATCACATATTAAATGGCTACTGGCTTTTACTTGTAGAAGCCATTTAGATCTTGCCTTCAAATTAGAGATTAAACAGATGCAATCTAATGAAATCAAATCTTTTACAAACTCAGCTGTATTTGGTTCTCATACTGATTGATAGTTAATATTGAAGTTCTTAAGTGGAATCACAGCCTAGCCCAAAAAATAAAAAATGAGCCTGAAATAACAGTTTTAATTTGATGTTCAGTAACATATACAAAACAAATTGATTTGTCTCATAACTTAGGTATTTATGAGTTTGACCTGGACATGTTCAGTTTCAAGTGTTCCAGTTTGGTATTTAATATATTATAAGAATAGTTCATTTCTTAATTCAGGGCAGTGGTGACATTATCTGATTAATCTGCTTTTATGCTCCTTGATAAAGTAATTTCTTATTTTACCTTATCTTAACTAGATCACCAGGTGGAGACACCCTTCAGATTTTTACAAATAGGGTTGGATGAGGGGTTGAAAGAGGGTTGAAATTTGAGGCCATTGAGCAGGGAAATTAATAAAATGAACATAAAATACAAACACAGCTGAATGTGTTGAAATTGTGAGCTGAATTTCAATGGGATTTCTTTGTCCCACTTGTAGTCTGTTCAATCTGTTACCTAGTCTATGCATGGATATAGGCTCGTCTGACTTTTCAACACTCCAACAGAGACACCAAGAAGGTTTTTAGACACAGTGTTAAAAGGATCTGTTGACTTGTTTCCAGCCCCAGGTCTGGATCTTTGAGTGCCTTTTGACATAATTTTTTCACACCAAGTTATGCAAATTATGGCATTAGATTTAAAAAATGTGTATTTTGTTATGTTGATCATTTGTAAGATGTACAATTTCATCCCTGCAGAGAATTGTGGATTGAATTGTCTCCATTCCTTTAGAAAATAATGGACGAGTGTTGTCCAGTATTTCCTACTCTAGTATCTGGTGACTGTCCTAAAATTTGCTAAATCACATCATCACCTAATTTGCATAATTGTAAATTAGCATGTAACTGTAATGTACAATGTAGGAGAGGATTAACATTGTGGGAGTGATAAAGTATAAAAACGCTCCCTTAATGTGTTTAGAACTACAAATGAACTATATTCTTTTTGGGGGGTTTATAGTTCCAGTTCCAACTGTCCTCCTTTATCTGGGCTTGGGGACTGGCTAAAGTGACCCACAAGAGATACTCTGGAGGAGTTACTTAAGGTATTTATTCATTTGTTTGTTTGTTTAGTTTTTAGCTTAATTTTCTTCAGTTTGGTTTGGTTTTTAACCTTACGGTCCACTTATGAGACTATAACAAGTCACAATAAAACATGAACATTTTTAACCATAACATTTTAAATTTTCAGTCTACATTAATCTAAAGGGACCAAAAAGATACAAGAGAGAAAAATATCAACGGAGTGATTTATATTCAATGCAGTGATTTGTTGTAGACAAACAATGACACGTGCCTTCCCGTCAGTCTCCAAAAGTCTCCATTAACACCAGAAAAAGGTGATAGATTTGTCACTAGTTGTGATTTTGATAAAGACTATCTAGAGGGATCTGAAAAATCACTAAATGTACCAACAAAGTGGAAGTGGAACAAAGGTGGAAACACTGACTTTTGCAGCTGCAAACAGACCGTGGGTTTATATGACTGTGACAGAGAGAATCATTTTGTGTCATTTTAAGGGAAAATGTGTGTTTTAGCATTTGAGTCACTTCTCAAAAGTTGCTAAAAGTTTCCAAACAAATTTTAAAAGTAGCTATATTTGTTGATAGGTGCTTTTTGAAAAATGGAAAAAAAACAAACAAAACAAACAAACAAACAAAAAAAAACTTGCTAAGGGAGTCTGAAAAGTTGCCAAATCTACTAACAAAAGTGCTAAGTTGGCATCAATGCTCTTGTAATTGCTGATGCTTAAGTACATCAGGGTCATTTTAGGAACCTGCCTAGGCAAAAGAACTATGCAATCCAAAGCAATACATATTGCTTGTATTTAAGACTGCACATGTTTCCTATCTTTTCTTCTTTATTGTGAATAAAGAGACTGAGAATTCTATATGCCTCCTCTTTATCACAGAGCAAAGGTGGCCTAAGACTTTAACACAAGGCGAACACACTTACTCTGAAGGCGGTGCCCTCTTCAATGATTGTGGGTAGCTGAGAAAGGCAGATGTCCACAGCCAGATCCCACGCTTGCCTGGAGAGGAGCAACACATGCACGGACACACAAAACAGACAGCATTAGTACAACAACCTCTATGTTGTGGGAAATAGACATATGTGCTGTAATTCCTTTGAATTTCATACTTTGGAAGCAATAAAAATCAATGCATTTGAGAATGTCGTTGGATTTTTTTTCTCCACTTTGACCCACCATTCACATTATCCTCAGCTCAGGTTTTCGATCGTGCCCTTCCCTGTGCACATTCACCTCTATATATTCCCAGCCTGAAGTCTTACAGAGGGCAGCAAGGAGCCTTTAATCCCTTTCTAAACACCAGCGCTCTCTCATGGTCATCATATCTTATTCATGGGGTTATGTAACACATATCAAACCTTATCACAGCTCCTCTATTCTCTCTCTGTCTTTTCACTCGATTTTCCGGCTCCTTGTTTCCTCGCTGTAAATTGAGCTCAGTGCCTCGATGGGGCTTTTTGCTTTCAGTGCAGGTTATGGCAGAGCTTTGTTCCCAGTTGAAAAGTGATGCTGAATGAGTGACATGGGGTGCACTCTTAGCAAGACTGCTGATGATCAGCTTTTACTGCTATCAGTGAGCGGGACAAAACACTCTTGGTTGAAAGTAGAGGGCCGGGTGATACGGAAAAAAATCATATCACGCTACATTTTTTCATATGAGACGATATCAATATGTATCATGATATAAATCAAATCACTATTTTTGTGAAGTTTAAATTTTCCGTTACTGGTAAGTTAGTTGTGAAGACATCAGAAGGTTATTTTTGATATAAATATTATTTATTTTCTGTCAGAGGTTGAACATGACAGATGTGCTGAAGGACATTATACAACTGTTTCAGATCAATAAAACAGGTACAAATATTTAAAACTAAACTAAAAGTCTGACCAGCAGGCAAAAGCTTCAGAGTTTTAAAAGAGAACGCAAACAAAATAGACCATCTCACCAAACAATGCCAGGGGTATATATACGTGGGGGTGCATTCCGTAACTGCAATAACTGGCCTAAACCGAAAAATGAAACTTAACATGCTTTGAACGTTCAACTCCCAGCTTCTATGACCCACCCTACTTTTCAGTAACCCAGTCACCCGTGTTCTTGGTCAAAATTTTCTCCCGAGGGAACAGTCATTACCTTCTGCTGCAGCCCAAACATTAGCGTGTGTGCTGTGTGCATCAACCTAACTTGACGTGGCTCTAGCATGATTGGTTCAGTGTGGCGCCACTTAATTATGATTATGATGCTGTTCTTATGTCTGTCAAAACATGGACGAATGAATTCTACCGAAATTGTATTGAGCATGTCTCATATTTCAATTGAGGAAAAGTTATATCAAGATATACATCGGTATTGTTTTATCACTCAGCCCTAGTTGAAAGCAATGATCTTTCACTATTTGTGCAATTGGAAAAATTTCAATGGTTCCTGAAACTGAAGATGTTGCGTTTTATAGATTTTATTGAGTCATTATGATAATTTCACTCATGTTTGTACTAGAAGCTGGAGATGACGCTGTTTTAGCAGAATTATAACATGCTGTAAATTGTAAATGACTGCTAGATTTTAAAAGATCTGGAAAAAGAGTGCTCTGGAAAAATGGGCAAACAGACTCACTCACAGCATAGTTTCTAACCTTTCAATTAGTTAAAAAAAAGTTTAGAAGTCCACGCAGACATTTACGTAGGCAGCATGCAACCATACTATACAGTAGCCATTCCCAAAGATTGGATGGTGACAGCTGGGTTTTTAATTAATCAACAGCAACAGGGTGTTTCCTTAACCATCAGTATCTGCAGAATTTGGTTCCAATAGAAACAGAAATTTGACAGTAGGTTTCACAGCTGTACCTCTGACTCAAAAAATAAGCTTTAAGTTTGATGTACAGTAGTGAGAGACATTTATTTTATTGACAGATTTTTTAATGTAGCTATTTATCATATGACTTGGATTGTGATTTTAACAGTATTGCAATGTCTAACAAGGGGAAAAAGTAAACAGAGCTTATTAATAATCCCCCCCCAAACACTTTGCCCCTCCTGCTCTCTGATACTCTGCCTACCCAGGGATTCATTCTGTCTTAACTTTCAATCTTTTCAAAAACTTGTCAAAAAAAATCTAAATATTGAAATTCAGCCCTAAACCAACAAAGTGGAAGTGTTGCAGAGTCTTCTTGGTGACTGTCCACAGGTGCTCTTTGGAAACTTGTAGTATGTCTTAGTATTTGGAGTCAAGAAAAATCCACATTAACATGTAAGATTTCAAAAAATAATATATAATATATATATATATTTTTAAATCTTCATGTTAATGTGGATTTTTCTTGACTCCATTCAAATTCAGCCATCAAACGGTGCACTGCACCTCTCCTAGTGGTAAAGAGCATGTATGTGGAATTTGAAAAGCATTGAGTGAAGAGTGTCTGAGAAATGGGATGGACAAAAATCTCAGACGAATGGATGGAATTCCTGTTCCTCTTCATGGGCATAATCATCATCATCATCATCTCCATCATCATCATAAAAAAAACCCCATCAAATTCCAAGAGTGTTAAATATTAGCATTTAGAAAAAAAAGTTAACTAAAAGCTTATTTTCAATAGTAGTGAAAGTATTTCCTAAACTACATCATTGTATTCATTCATTTTTACTGAATAAAGAGAGTCTATTATCTTAGACTAAATGTATTTTTTCTCATTTCTAAGGATTCCAAATGGGGATATAGTTTCAAATACATGTGTAAAATAAATCATAATTTATAAAATTATATATTTTAACACTTAGGGTTACACTGTTCAGGTTTTCATCCCATTGCCTTTTTCCATGATATGGAATTTGTAGCTTGTTTCTTAAAGCAACACAATAGACTTTTTCAGCCTTCAAACTATATTTTCCAGGTCATGCTGGTGGTACAGCAACTCACAACAGGTTCAATTACACTTTCGTCATCACTCCAGAGTGTCTGTATTGCCTGCACTGGCACTATGCAACTTCTGGTTTGGGGTTGGAACCCCAACACAAAAAGAACTACAAAATGTGATTGCTTTAGGGCATACGTCACATCCCCCCTTCACCTTCAGAAAACGAGGCAGGTAAACAAAGTTACGAATGAATGAAAGCCACTAATCAGCTAATGGTCATGGCTGAAGGAGCAAGGAAAACAAAGAGGGTAAGGGTGTTGTCCCAGAGACAACGAAAAGAAAATGTGTAAGTGATCAAATAAGAGGTGGGACTAGGGTGAATATTGGCTCTGCTTTCACTGAAGAGGAGGAATGCCCCGCCCATGGAGACCTGGACTTGATACTGTCGGACTAGGAAGTGTAAAGCTTACTATGTTTCAGGCTAATGTAAATTGAATTTACATTACAAACATTATCTTTGATTTTTTTGTATTACAATATATGATGACCACGCAAACAGCACTGAATTACAGTAAAACTGTTCCCACAATAAGTAATCATTTCTAGGCTGTTCTATAGTACAACAGTGTATTAGGGCCACATAAGAAAATAAAAACACTCATCACAAACCCGCAATTTTATGAGAATAAAGTTGAATACATAATTTTACGAGAATGAAGTTGTAATATTATGAGAATAATGTTGTCATATTTCGAGAATAAAGCCATAATATTACGAGAATAAAGTCATACCCACTTGTTGCATAATGGAGAACTCTGAACATTTTGTGAGGTTCTACTTTCATTTGGGGTTTACACACGGCCAAATACTGAAACTATTAGCCTCGCCCACCATCAACACATTAGCATTAGTCAATAGGACTTTGAGGCAAATTTGCACATGTTTGGGTTTGTTTCACTGTAAGGACTTAACGGATTTGGAGTAAATTGCCTCTTTTGTGGAGGAGGAGCTGACTGAGGTTTTAAAATCACAACGTTATACTCATAATAGTATAGCTTTATTCTCGAAATATGACAACATTATTCTCATGATATTATGACTTCATTCTCACAAAATTACGGCTCTTTTTGTATTCGATTTTATAATCATAATATTACGGCTCTATTCCCGAAATATTACGAGTTTATTCTCGTAATGACAAGTGTTTTAATTTTTCCTATGTGGCCCTAACACACCATTGTAATATAGATGTGTTCATTTGTCGTTCCAACATTTTAAAAAAACAAAACAATAATGTTTGTATAAAATGCTGTAAGGCTACTTTACCTGGCCTGAACACATATTAATTGTCTAAGGAAGTTTGCCAGCATCAATGGCTTGTTAACAAATGCCTGAGCATTACCGAGATACAGATTATACAACAGCTGTTAAAGACAATACGTTTTTTTTTACTTTAGGGGGATCTCCCAGCAAAAGTTCCATGGTGTTGCTTTAATTCAATGAACATTACCATCTCCTTCCAGGTCCATACATGAACACACACACACGCTAAATATTCTATGTTTCCATTGCACTTATTCAGTTACCTTTTATCAATACATCACTTTAAGTTAACACTTCTCTCTCTCAAAAAAGAAAAACAAAAACAAAACTTTGTTCAGCTGGTACACATCCAAAGCTAAATAGGAAAATATATCAATTCAACTGCAATGGCAGCAGGTAGAATATTCAGGATCCAAAAAGCTTAACAGTGCATAATATAAATTACTGTATTATTAACGACAGATGCTGAATTTCACTGCCATATAAGTTCTGGGTTTAGATAAATTAGATCTTTAACTGTGATTGAAAACTCTTGGCTGTGCACACCAAAAGTGTGCCAATACCTTCTACATTTAGCAAAACATGACTCAGCATTGCTGCAAGATGTCATGGTTGTTTGGTTTCTATATTAACTATTATCACTATTGGTGTGTAAATTATGTAGGGCTGGAATCAGAGGACTGCGAGCCTTGCTGGGCATAAAGTCTGGAAACAGAGCATACAGCTTACCTAAACTACATCCAATACCATCAACAGAATAAATACTACAAAAAGTTTGATTTTAAGTTGGATAAAGTAAAGCTTTAGAGACGTCTTTGCTGCACTGACACTCAGCACATAAAATTATCCAGTTAATTCAAAGAACAAAAGTCTTTTAACATCTATGAAAGCCTGGCTGCAGCTAATAGAAAATGTCGAATCAAAGAAATGACTTAGAGGTATATTTGAAAAAACAAGTCTGTCTGCTTTGCTTTGAAGACTTCTGTAAATGAAAGTGAAAAACAAGGCTCTTGACTGCACCTAAAAAACACCATTTAATTACACTTCAGGGTAAGTGTATGTTAGACTTACTACATAGCACATCTTAACTGTGTGAAAAAAATACATTTGTCAATATTCGCTTTCAAGGTTATCATCAAAAATATACAGGTTACTGATTTTTTTTCACTTTTGGGTATGAACTCATCCATATAAACTTAAATTACTACAAAAATACCAACAAAAAAAACATCTAAGTTTTGCATGAGCAAAAAATGTAGCTTCTTTCATTTGGATTTTCTTATTTTTTCCCATTTACTCTCCCTGAAACCAAGAATATCACCAGACACACCAGAGGTGTAAGAAACCAAATAAAAATACTTATTTTCTGAACTTCTGCAGTTTTCTCAATTTACTTGACTTTAACTTAAAAAATAAATAAATAAAAAAAAATTACTCCCTACATTCCAACACAAATTTATCCACAAAACCACACATTGTTTTTGTACTTAAATCATTATTCTTGTATTGCATTATTGTGCACCTTCAGAATGTCAAGCGTGATTTCAGACTGAACAGATGCAACAATGATAGTATAAGATGAGCCTTTGGCGTATGTTGTATTGGTATGTAAAAGAAGACAAACACACAGCAAGAAAAAAAATAGTGTAAAAGATGAAATGAAAACGTAAGAAAGAAAAGGGTAAGACAGGGTGAAAACTAGGCTAAAACAATATTAAAGAGTAATATTTAGCTCTTTAAAATGGAATTATGCATTTTAAAACATTTCCCTGTGACCTACATAAACTGTAAATGCTCTGCTTGGGTCTGAATTCTTCATTAATTCAACTCCACAGCTCCATTTTCAACCCTTTGTCTGAGTATTGACAAAGAAAGGTCATTTTGAGTGCTGGCCCTTTAAATGCATGAGCTACTTCCTGCCCCGCCCCCTCCAGGTTGTTGGCTGTGCTGCTCTGTCCCGTTCAACCAACAACTGAACATTTTAGGTAATCTGCTCAAAGTTTGGACATATTTTCAGTATGGACTACAACCGCTGCTGCTGATGAACAATTATGGTGTACTTAGAGAAATGTTCGTCAGAAGTCTGTATACGTGCAAATGTTGTGACGTAACTTACTATAGCAAATTAAGCAGGAATTAAAATGGGTTACAGAGATCTACTCGATTTTTGCCAAAATGATTATAAAGATAGCTTTGCAGCACCTGAAGGGTTCAAATTCAAACTTAATGAACTATTAGGGTCCAAATACACAAATAAATGAACCAAAGACTAATAAAAGTGGGTTCAGCAAAATATGACCCCTGTAAGAATCAAACAAGATGAACATGAACTAAAAGACTAAATAAATTAAAACTGCATGTGGCAATAACTGGATCCTTCTGTGTGTGTTTTCAATATTTTAAATGTGAATCCACACAAGAAAAAAACTGAATATGGAGAAAACAGAGCCTGATCTTTAGAGCCAGTATTAGAGACCATATTTCTCCTGTGTTGGTTTCTCTACACTGGGTCCCTGTAAAAGCTAGAACAGACTTTAAAATACTCCTCACAAAGCCCTTCATGGCCAGGAACCTACTGATCTGAAAGAGCTCTTAGTTCCATACACTCAAATCTAGAGCACTACGCTGTCAACATGCAGGCTTAAACCTAAGTCACAAAGCTTCTTACGAATGAAGAAGCTTTGAGATTCGCACGGCTTCAGGAGTTTGAAGACGTTCATGGAGGGAGCAGTAGTTTCTTACGGCCGACTTATGGAGTCAGTACGGCAAAACTTGAGGCCGCTGTGAGAAAATGACGTGATTTTGTGTCGTACAAACACTGTACAGTTGTCACAGTCTCCGTAAGGGTGCCTTGGAACCTTCCTACATTGGACCTACAGCCACTTCATGAATTATGTTGTCGTAAGGTGAATGTACATCAGCCCTACATGAAACTCATGGTGCTCTCAAGTCAATGGTAGGAAGATCTTATGTTGTTACAGAATATTTAGGTCGGTACATAAACAGTGGCCGAGTACTAAAAGTCCTGTGTCGTGATCATCGCTTTCAAGATGGTAATAGTGCCCACAAGACTGAAATTTCTACAGCTACAAGATGAAGAAGAAGATCCAATGGTTGCAGCCACTCTTTCAGTCCGACAGCAGCGGAAGAAGAGGGACATTCTAAAGCGCTTATCATAAAAAAACAGC
Source organism: Apogon hyalosoma (assembly GCA_037367295.1). Taxonomy (NCBI): domain Eukaryota; kingdom Metazoa; phylum Chordata; class Actinopteri; order Kurtiformes; family Apogonidae; genus Apogon; species Apogon hyalosoma. Next base: position 32,276,005 of record JAPQRP010000001.1, read on the forward strand.
TTAACATAGTTTAATGCCCCAGAACAGTGATCAATCATTCCCAAAGTTCGTGTGGACATCTGTAGTCATGTCCACTTTCACCTCTGCAAAAAAAGCATAGTTTAATCTTAGAGTACTGTTCATTCATTATTTGATTCATTCATTCATTTTCTGAACCGCTCGGTCCGGTTGCGGAGGCACTGGAGCCTATCCCAGCATTAGAGATGTCCACACATAATGTGGTGATTATTGATGTTCTTTTCAGACATTAAACTACGTTAAGCTTTTTTTCATTAAGCGTTTTAGAATGTGCGTTTGATGTGTTTGGGATCATGCGCTGTCTGTAGCACTGAAACTGCATTCCTGTAACGTATTTGGGAAAACTGACCTGTACTGTTAGATATTAGGAGTCATAATAAGACATCAGATGAAGACATCTGAAGTAGAAGGTATAAGAATAAAACAAAGAAACACAAGAATAATAGAGGGAAGTGAACGTTAAAAACACTAACTGTCCATCACACACATTCTCTCCATCAGCCTGACCCTTGTCCCTGTGGACTGTGCATTATCTCTATGCCGGTTTGGTGTAGTTTTTTCAAGTTCATTTTTCTGTTAATAAAACACTTGTGCGCCATATGTTTGAGTCCAGTCATTCACTCTGTCTTGACAGTTGGTATACGTTCCCCTCTAAGAATGGAACAAATGTTGCACTACTGCCTACAGAAACACCTTATGTCCACCTAAAGAACGCCGTGTGAATCTCTGTCTGTGCACCCGTTCATGTGAACACCTTAAGGGACCCCTAATAACACCGTAATGTGTTCTTGTGATCTACTTGCGGCTACTGCAGGAACATGTGGGTTCTGGAAAGGTCTCCTGATCTATGAACACTGTGTGTTGTTCTTACGTTGTTTATAAGGCATTTGTTAGTGCACCAATGTGAAAGGGGGTTCGTACTGTGTTTGTGGAAAATCTTGGACAAGATCGCTCACCTGGCTACGAACTTAAGAACAATCCATGAACACTCCGTTTTTATACGGCCGCCTTCAGAAGGTCATACGAAATGGCCAATAAACCGTTTGCACGGTGTTCATAGCCATTTGTAACAGCATTTGTGACTGAGGCTTTACTGGTGGTTCCTAGTATCTCCACAAGTAGGCTTGGAGCTAGAGCCTTCAACTATCAAGCTCAGCTATTATGGAACCACTTCCTCATGACAATGTGAACACCTGACAGAAAATGACACCGAATCCACATTTTCACACAGACTTTTATCTTTTAAAGGCTGTGCTCTTAAACTTCTGATCAGCTGATGAACAGCCTATTTCAGTTTAACTGTTGTTTTCAATAAATTGCTTACTCATTTTTTTGTCTCACTCCCATTTCTTCTTCTTGCATTTTGAAACTCGACCTTCTTAATAATCCAACAATGCAAAATGTAAATTCTTGCAATTTTTCAACTAGTCTTAAAATTTTGATCAGGTATGTATAGGTTCATTCTCCTATCAGTGTCCCTGATCATGGCACTGATTAAAATCCAGAGTTGATCCCCAAGCACCTTCAGTGGCAGCTCATTGCTCCTAATGCTATGACTTCAAAGATAAAACAAGGTAAAAATGATTTACAAAAGATGAGAATGATGTGAAAGAGGTGATAAAAAACAAGACACAGTCCATTTCAGGGCCTGTAGTGTTATTTGAATGAATAAGTTGAATTAGCCCTTCCATGTGCCCTACTGTTATTCACAACTTAAGAACTGTTTTAAAGTACTTCAAGCTATCAGAAAATATGATTAAAAACACTCAAGAAACATTAAAGGAGCATGAAAACCTCTTCTGATCTGAAAAAAAACCAACAACAACAAAAAACAACTACAAAAAACAGGTATTAAAAGCCATTTCCATGGGTTTCATAACATTTTGGATTTGGAATCAGTGTGGAGATATTTGCCAACAAATTTCCATTCCACCGGTGTTTATGTAATCCAACAGTGAGGAAACAAGCAGATCGAGAGCTGAAATCAGCAAAGACACATTCAGAGGCAGGAGGCTGCCACTCCATGTGAGATGACAGCATTAGCTCAAGAGGTGGCTGCCAATACCAATGAGTAACTCATCACCAAAACCTGTGTGAGTGTGTTTTCGATGACGGGACAGCTGACCAACAGAGGAGTAAGGAGGACCAGCTGGTGGCTGACTAAGCTCTTTTTTCCTGTTGCCTGTAGAGACTGGTGCAGCGTCGCGTGCTAGCAAATGCACATATAGATGCCACTTCTGCACACACTCCCACTCTGAACCTGCCCACAAGGGAGTAAACAGCCCTGGGTTGATCTGCTCTCCACTGTTCCACCTTATTTGAATAACAATTGCTGCTCTTGTTTGGGCACAAACATTATTCAACAAGCCCCTGATCTGCTTTAATTCCCCCTCTTCAACCTCCTTTAACCCCCCCCTCCCAAAAAAATCCTGACTTTTCTTTTTCTTTTACCTCTTGGCACTTACATTTCTTTATTTTTTGTTGCCTTCTTTTACTCTTAAGGCACCTCTCTGTCGTATTTTGTCCATTATAGCAAGTGCTGCAGTAAAACAAAATGCAACTCCATTTTTCCTCGCTGAAAAAAGGAGTGCAGTATGACCCCCCCCAATCTAAAATAATTGGAAAGAAAGACTATTGCTTGGTTAAGGAGCAAAGGAGCAGTATTCTTTACAATAACTGATGCCAGGGTGTTACACAACAAGTCTCTCCTCCAGGCAGAGTGTTTTTTTTTTCCTAACACAAGCCAGATAATGAGTGGGAGAGATAGAGAGAGGCATTTATAGAAGAAGAAGAGGAGAAACAATAGATAGTGGGAGAAGTGTTTGTGTGACTAAAGGGAGATAGATGATGGGATAATATTTTTTTAATGCAGCGTGGAGGAGCATGTGAAGCCGATGGACACTGGGGAGGCTCGTCAACACCTCTGTGATTCCACGCACTGGTAGTAATAATTACAACACACGCAACATTGAAAGCTCTACAAATAATGTTAGTGCTACTCTGAGGCTGTGTGATTAAAATAATATAAATACTGCTAAAACCAACGACCATGCACAAGTTAGCAGGGGTCAGCAGGGAACACTAGAAACTGAGAATGACACTATAATATCATATGAAAGCACATATTACAGCTAGTGTATGGTAGTACTTCCAAATTATTTATTTCTTGTTATCTCCTGCTCACAAGGGACTAGTACTGCCTATGATCTCTAGTCATTTTTAACAATTGTGGAGGTTGTCTATGATCTGAATCCCATGCCAATCTACTATGTCTCTAATTTGCAAAATAAAATTCCAGAACAAATTATGTTCCCCATTTCAGCAAACTCAGAGGTTCCTGTGATCATAGTCGTCCCATGCAAATTGGAATCTCTGTAAATTGGTGAGAATTGCTGCAGTTTTTGTTTCTGCTCCACCATGAACACCTCAGTTGGTGAAGAAAGTTGTAAAAGTGTTCCAAGGGGAAATCCAGGAAGCATGGATTTTCACTGAAAGGGCAAACTTAAACCCTTCAGAAGAGCAAAAAGATGATGACATGGATGACAAAAATAACGGCTGCAGCAGGGGACATTTTTCTATCTTTCAACAGTTCTGTGAGTGGTGAGCCTGCTCTTGACATCAAAACCCAGGGACACTATTAGTAAACTAGCCTGATGTCAAATGTCAAAATGGGTAAATTATGGCCCAAACTGGGGGTCACCAAACCTGGTCCTTGAGGGCCACTATCCTGCATGTTTTAGATGTAGCCCTCTTCCAACACACCTGATTCAAATGATAAACCTATCATCACGCTCTGCAGAAGCTTGATAATGACTGTCAGGTGGGCTGGAAGAGGAATACATCTAAAACATACAGGATACTGGCCCTGGAGGACCAGGATTGGTGATCCCTGGCCCAAACAGTGTGTAAGGGTTCTATTTTGCACTATTTTACATTAATATTGTTATACTTTGTTTATGCATAAGATGAGGGAGATGTAATACTTCAGTAAAAGCCAAAAACATGTTGAGAGTAATATGATAAAATTCCAGGGAAAAAGAAAGAAAGAAAGAAAGAAAGAAAGAAAGAGAGAAAGAGAGAAAGAGAGAAAGAAAGAAAGAAAGAAAGACAGAAAGAAAGAAAGAAAGAAAGAAAGAAAGAAAGAAAGAAAGAAAGAAAGAAAGAAAGAAAGAAAGAAAGACTATAAACATGGGTTAACTTCTCCAATATTTCTCCATATGGATTGGTCGACTGGGTTATGTGAGGGGCTGCAATGGCAGAAACAGGGTTTACATTATCAATGACATGATTATTTAAGTATGTCAATTTTAAGCAAAAAAAAAAAACCAAACTCCTAATGCACACTAGAAGACACTAGAAATACATAAGACAACCAAACTCTATCAAGATCATTTCCATAACTTATGCTTGTGATATTTTTTGCTGTTTTTTTGTCAAAGGGTAAAAGCGAATACAGTAAACTGAAAGACTTTTTATGGCAAAAAAAACCTTTAACTGCTCAGCTAATCAGTGAGCTGTTTACTGCATCTTCCAGATATTCAGATTAAGTGTTAAACACATCCAGAGCAACAGGAAGTATGGACTGATGAGGAGAGCGAATCACTTCTTAGTTATTGTAGATGGAAAATAACAACAGGACACTCTGCTTCTTCTACTCTGTTTAAGGTGGGGAAGGAGATGTTTTCCTGGAGCATTTTTTACTATATTGCTTAAAACCCCCTTCATACCGTCATTGCAACTAATTAATTAGATGCTCTAACACAAAAATAAAAACATTTAGTCACCTGAGAAACAGACAGGACTGAAAAAATACCATCCAATAATTTTAACCGGCCCGCTGAAATTATTGGATGGTGATATGTCTATCAAATTCAACTGCCATTTGTCCCTCCCCCCTCTGTGCATACCCCTCTTTGTGCATTCTCAGAGGCTTGGAGCACTTGTACAGGAAATGAAGCCAGAGCCAGAGCTCTATGGCTATATTAGGATGTAAGATTCACCGCAAGCTGTTTTATCATCAACATAAATCACTAGGGAATATAATGTTAGCCAGCTAGGTATGAACTGGAGCTGTTCTGCCGAAAAACATAATGATGAAATCAGCATTTCCGCTGGTAAGGTTTTGCTGTGGTGCAGTGCCACCACACCACACATTTCATACCAAAAAAAATTTAAAAATCACCGCTGCATTGGACTTATTATACATATGTATAATATATGAGAGGCCAGGACAAACATCCTGCCCCCTCAGTGAAAGTTTGCGAAGATTCAGGAGCGGGAGGCGTAGCGTAGTTAGTAATGCATGTTAAGTTTCACTTTCACTTCTGCAGTTGGGGGGGGGGGGGGTTGAAGCTGTGCAGCACCCTCGGGAACAGCATTGCACGTTCTGGTACTCTGGAGGCGTGGCTTCAAGGGAAAGTCTGAAGAAAGGGGTTTGGACTTTTTAATTGTGTATTTTCAAAATGCAGCTTGCTCGAACCATTTTTCCAAAATCTCCTACCCCACCTTTAAGTAGAACCATGTGTAACATAGATTACAGTGCCACCTGTTGATGACACAATGCAACCTTAATTATTGGTTCCAAACCAGTTTTTGGAGATTTTTCAAAAGATCACATCAAATATGCCCAATATCTTGTGGAAACACAGCTATTATTAGGCTTTACAGGATTTGCCCATTCTGTTTGACAATTTTCATTCAATGTTTTCTTGCAAATTTACCATTTTACCTTTCACATTTTTTCTTGTAAACTTCTAAGTTTAATTCAGACAATATTTAAGTTTTTTTTTAATATCCCATTATCCCACAAAATATCAATATAAACATAAATACATATAAATATAAAAATAATATAGTATGATATAAAACACAGCTAAACTCATGTGTGACCAATGAAATGCTTGGATAAAGGACTAAATGTTTTTCTGTTTCCACTATTACTAACCTAAATCTGCATGTTTATCACAGCCAGAGATGTCCATTATGCCTCTCAGAGTATTTTAATATCCCCCAAAGAAAACATATTATGTTGCTTCTTTCAATGAAAGGTCGACATGTTTGGCTGCAGTTTCCATGCGTGGGTGGTTTAAGGTTAAAGCAGCCGTTCTGCTCTTGCTACACAAACAACCCATCTTATTTATGTCTGCACCACACTCTGGTTGACAAGGCTTTCACCATGGATGGGCAAAAAAAAAAAAAAAAAAAACAAGACCAAGACTGTCAACATAAAATAAGTAAAAAAAACAAAACAAAAAAAAAAAACAACAGCAACAACAACAACAAATAAATCATCCTTCATAGTTAAATCTATCCTGAAGTGTATGCATATGTTCAAGAGAAGAAACATATAAAAACTCCTACACATTTTGGCTCACACCTTCTCTGCAGCATTTATTTACAGAATGTGTGACAGTAATAAAAACATTCTTTCTTGTTTTTCTGTCATCATGTTAAACATAGCTTGAAATGCAGAATAATCGTCGACTGTTTACTTGGCTGGTGTAAAAATAGCCCTGAAAGTAAGGTGTTAACAGGAGTTAACCAGTGCTTTATATTGAGCATCAATTATATACAGCAACAGTGAGGTTACTGCACAGAAACAGGTGTGACAAGTTAACTGCTAGTGGTTAGTCACAGTTATTTCTGTACAGATATTTTGTTTAAGATGATATCGTGTATTATATCCTCATAATACTGCCTTACATGAATGGTTTACATTGTGTTGCTTGGCACACTGCTACACATAAATACACACACATGTGTATGTGCGTCTTCATCCTGTTATCTTCTGTATTGGTTTGATCTTGTTACGCCTTTTACATCGTTTCTGTTTTGCTTTTGTCTTGTCAAATCTTTCACATCATTTTTTGCTTCCCACCATACTAATCATGTAGAGGAGATCCCTGTTTGTATTCTAGTGATCAAAGAACACACATAGGGCATCTGTTTCCAAATGTTCACTCAGCTGCAGTGTGCATGAACTGAGAGCAAAGCTTTACACAAGCCTGTTTGTCTTTTTTGATGCTCGATGATGCCAAAGCCACCAGGTCTGTCTGCACATGAAAAAGCTCCATTTGTATTCTTACTTACCACATGGCATGCATGTATGTAGGAGGCAGACGTGGACTACTGACAGGCGTGCAGTTATATGACCGCATGATCCTCTCTGCTAACAGGAAATTGCGGAACAAGCTGGCCACCAGCAGGTCCTGACGAAACAACTTCTGGAACAAATCTGCAGAAAGGTAGGAAGGGAGAGGGGGCATCCAATCAGAGAAAGAACGGAAAGAATATTTACACAAAAGCATAGTTGCAGGCGAAGCCAAAGTAGGGTGCTGAATGTGTAAATGAAACACATCTACAGCAACTGGGCAAAATAAATTACTTTAATTAGAGCAAGTGGTCACTTTGGAAAGCGTAAGGGAACAGTTATGTTTGGGTGCAGAATATGGAGGACAGTGATGTACATTTAAAAGCTCTGGGTTATGGGCACATTTTAATTAGTTCATTAACATATTCACTAAACAAATCCCATGTCGGTCTGTGTAATTTATGGTTTGTATGAGAACTTATGAGAGTGTTGTTGACATTTTATGGGTTTCTGACAACTTTTGTTGTATTGGCATCTGTATGTGTCAGGGTGGGAGCAGTGTGTGTGTTTTGGATTGTGTTCACAGTGCCTTCATTACAGAGATGTTCTCTGATGTGGGCTGCTTCATTAACACTAGAGCTCTGGGGGGAGGGGGGGGTGTTAAAAGGCTTTGGCACCCATCAGCATTGTCACATTTCTATTCTAGCTGGGATAGTTTGTCTCTGGGGAGTTTGAGTGTGTCTGTGTGTCTGGGCTGCATATGAGATACAGGTGAGCAAGAAGAGATACTGTGTGTATGCACCACATCTAAAACAAACTGTTCGTGTGCAGAATAAGTTGTGTGTGGGCTGTCTGATCCTGTTGGTAATGGTTGAGGGCAGTGACTATACAGAAGTTCAGCTTTGTGTATGTGTCGACTTACTCTTATGCCAGAACATTTATGGTTAAAATGATATACCCAATTACTGTGTGAGACACTCTAAACACAATTAATCTCAATTTGAAGTAGCAACTTGCACTTTCAGCACTTCAGGCATTTTATATCAACATCTTCACTGTTTTCAACCACTGGGGGACATTCACATAGTTTCAGAATTGCTGATGTCTCACTGCTGTAGTACTGGGTTTATTAGATGGCCTAATTTTGGTTCCCTGTGAACTGCTGAAACACACTGATCATTTCATTTTTTATAGTTGCCTGCAATGGTCAAATTAAGACTGTTGAAATTAACTTAAACTTTTTTAACTGTCAAAAGTACAAGTTAAAGATTTTCAGCTTTTTCACTGATCAATTTAAAGCTGCAGGAGTTCAAATCATTGGAAAAATGTTAAGGCGTGCCCAGGCATGGCATTGAGCAGTCTCAACTGATCAAATCTTAACATTAATTCATTCAGTGAACCCGTTTTATCCTCACTAGGGTCACGGGTGTCACTGGAGCCTATCCCAGCTACTTTTTGGGCGAAAGTGGGGTTCACCCTGGACATGTCGCCAGTTCATCGCAGGGCTGGCATATAGAGACAAACAATCACTCTCACACCTATGGGCAATTTAGATTATCCAGTTAACCTATCAATGCATATCTTTGGATGGTGGGATGAAATCAGAGTACCTGGAGAGAACCCATGCAGACACAGGTGGAACATGCAAACTCCACACAGAAAGGTCCCACCCCCATCGACTGGTGTTGGAATCAAACCCAGGACCTTCTTGCTGTGAGGCACAAATGCTATCCACTGCACCACTGCCCTTAAATCTTAACAATGATCAGTTATTATAGCTATCAATCACATATTCAACTCCCTACTTCTCTGAAAACACCTAAGACCTCTTGTCACAGGGTTGTCACAATGCAAAGACCCAGCTAAGGAGTAGATGCAGTATATTTGAATTACAAAACACTCAAAAGCAGCTGGTGTCTGGCAGTCATTTTGATTTTCATTCCTGCAACACCCTAAATGGTGACAATGACAAAATAAGACTGATTTTTTTTTTTTACAGAATCTACAAGAACAGTGCTCTCTCCACAATCACCAGGTTAAATGGTATCATTGAAGGATCATGACTGGACTTTAAGGAACATCAGCCTAAGGACTAGACTGACAAGGATGGGTGAAGACTCAACACTTTGTGCTTACACTTGAGAGAATTGTCTGGGGAAATCTCACAGTGTAAAAGCCAAGAGTAGAAATATGTAACCATCAACCCCACTGGTGGCATCAGAAACTATCATACCACTGTACTAAACATAGATGTCCAAGAAGCTTAACCGTTGTCACTTAACACAGTCCACTGCTGCATCCACAAACACAACCTGAAACTGTATTACAGAAATAGGAAAAATTGGATCAGTTCTATGCAGAAGGAGTGATGCGTTCTCTGGACCTCAGATGGACTGACAGACAATGGAAATGGAAGTTGACAGATTTTGATGTTACAAAAAGGTTCAAGTGGTTTAACAAGAGCCTCAGTTATACAGTTTCTTCCGAACAATGGGTTTGTACAAATCTCCCAGTTCATACAAGATCGGGAGTTCATAGACATTCGTGGAGGGAGCAGTAGTTTTTTACGGCCGTCTTATGAAGTTGGTACAGCTGCCAATCAAATCACAAGAGCAACTTGAAGCCTCCATGAGAAAATGACGTGATTTTGTGTCGTACAAAGACCGGATTGTTGTCACGTTCTTCATAAGGGTGCCTTGGGACCTTCTTACATCAAACCTATGGCCACTTCATGAATCATTTTGTTGTAAGGTTGCCATACGTCACCGCTATGTGCAACTCATGGCACTCTCAAGTCAATGGTAGGAAGATCTTATGCTGTTTCAGAATATTTTGTTTGGTATTTTAAAAAGTGGCCGTGTACTAAAAGTCCCGTGTCATGATCATCGCATTCAAGATAAAAACGATGCCCACAAGACTGAAACTTCTACAGATGCAAGACAAAGAAGACAAAGATCAAGCAGTTGTGGCAGCTGTTTTGGTCCAACAGCAACAGAAAAAGAGAGACATTCTAAAATGCTTAACACCAAAAATGCTTAACGCAGCTTAATGCCCCAGAACAGTGATCAATCATCACCAAAGTTCTGCAAAAATCAAAATGACAACCCCAATTGCTTGGATGCTGTCCATGTTATGCCTTTTCCTCTCCATAGGCGCAAATTTAAAAAAAAAATAACATAGTTTAATCTTAGAGTATTGTTTTTTGTCATTCATTCATCTTCTGAACCACTTGATCCTGGAGAGGGTCGTGGGGGCGGAGCCTATCCCAGCATTAGAGATGCATAATTTGGTGATGATTGATTGCTGTTTTCAGCAACGTTAAGCTTTTTTACATTAAGCGTTTTAGAATGTCCCGAATGAGATACAGAGAAGACAGAGACGTTGGTGGGTGTGTCTATGGATACAGAGGCAGGACCTCTATGAACAGTACCTCACTCTGTGAACTGAAGACCTGACTCATTACTACCCTCCTGTTATTTTTCAGTAGGTAACACAATAAAGTAATAAGGAAGAATTTACAGGAACATTGATATATGAACTAATGTGATTAAAGTTTGACATAGCATGCATTTTATGTGTTTGGGATCATGCGCTGTCCATGATGCTGAAATTCACACTCCTGCTGAGAATATGTGGAAAACACTGACCTGCACTGTTAAACATAATAAAAATTAGGAGTCACAATAAGACACGAAATGAAGAAATTTGAAGTAGAAGGTATAGACTAAAACAAAGATACACAAGGATAATAAAGGGAAGTGAACATTAAAAACTCTAACCGTCCGTCACAGAGTGCCTAACCCTAACGGTCCGTCACACATATTCTCTCCATCACCCTGATCCTCGTCACCTTGTGGACTGCATTATCTCCCCTCAGGTTTTGTGTTGTTTCCTCATGTTTATTTTTCTGTAAATAAAACACTTGTTCTAGTCATTCACTCCAGCTTGACAATTTCTATATGACCCCCTCTAAGAACACCACGAATGATGCACTACTGTGTACAGAAACACCTTATGTCCACCTAAAGAACACTGTGCGAATCTCTGTCTGTTTGTCTGTTCATGTAAACACAGTAAGGGAACCCTAAAAACAACGTAATGTATTCTTGTCATCTACTTGCTGCCAGCGCAGAAACATGTGAGTTCTGGAATGGCCTCCTGATCCATGAACGTCATGAGCTGTTCTTAGGTTGTTCCTAAGGCATTTGTTAGGGTGCCCTACGAAAGGGGATTTTGTAGCGAATTCATAGAAAAAAAGTGCACAAAATCTTCCACCTGGCTACAAACTTAGGAACGGTCTATGTACTCTCCATTTTTATAAGGTCGACTTGAGAAGGTCGTATGAAGTGGTCTATAAATCATTTGCACGGTGTTTATAGTCATTCATAATGGCATTTGTGACTGAGCCTTAATGTTGCTCCAACCTGATGTGATGGCCTACAATCTGCTGGATTGAGCTATAATTGGGGTTATATCTAATGTAGAAGTGAAACAATTAATCGACTTAAATTAATTAAAACAATTATTCAACTACAATTTTGCTGAATCAAAGCTTTCTTTCCTTAATTTCGCTGCCAGTAAACATTGGTTGTGCTGTTGTGTTTGACACGGACACTGACTGTAATGCACTTAACGTCAGGATTAACATACAGTTGTATGTTAATTCCATCTTAAGTTGTTGGTAAATTGGATCCAAATGTGTTGAAAACTGCAGTGCACATATTGTTTATAGAGGTCATTTGACTTGTTTGTTGTTTATATCTATCGATAGTTTTTATATATCTTTTTACTTTTATGCTATCTGTGGTTGTTGTTTCAGCTAGTTCTGGAATAAAGGATGAGTTGTTTGTCATTTTCAGACATGTCTTCTTCACGTTTTTAGTAATTTTTTTGCTTATTCAAATAATTGTTTAATAGAATTGAAGAAAACTGATAGATTAATTGGTTACAAAAATTACTGATAGCTGTCATTCTAATCTGAAGTCGAAATTATCTCCACTTCTATCACCAGCCAAACAGGTAAGATCTTGTTTGCTCGTGTTCCTGTTTTAAAGGGTGACTTACCGCAACTCTGATCGTAGTAAACTGTCAATAATTACTTAGAAATCTGGAACCAGGAATGGTCAAAAAAGCCAAAATACATCCCAAGTATTAACAAAGTGGAACTTTCTAACTGGAAAATAAAAGTGTCAACATGTAATGAAACTCAGCAATGTATCCCTGGGCATGTAAAGCTTCACCTCTGGGAAGCACGTTCCAGGCGATAGTGTCGGTGATGGCTGTGAAGATCCAGTTGAGCTCTCCGAGGGGAGTGCGCCTGTCGTTGAGTCTGCCAGGGATCCTGCAAGCAAACAACAAAACACAGATGGTACTGTGTCAGCCGCATTCTCTGTATGTCACATAGTTGACTCAGAGCACAAAGTGGCAACTGCTCAGTAGTATTATCACTACACAGCTGACAAAATTTACATTTACAGGCACCTCTTACTCAGATTGACTAACAATGAGTCCAACTACTGTCTGAGTTTACATGTTTGCTCATGTACTTATGTGAGGGAGAGTCGGGGTAGATGAAATGAGACAGACAGAAATATCAGGAATGAGACAAGACTGAATGTATGATGTTCACAGAATGCATGAGATTCATATAAAGCGGTGGTCATTCTCAAATAATATTTTTAAAGTGAACTTTGATCTCAATACACCTGAATAGCTGGCAGGTGCATTGGAGAAAGGACATTGTTGCAGAGCTGGGACATATTCAATTCAAATGAAATACATTTTTCTGATGACTTTTTAATTTTACTCCCTACATTTTAACACAAAAACCTGTACTTTCTAGTTGTTACCTTTTCAAAACAGACATGTTACTTTGGATTTAATTCCTTCATGGAGAATTTTTCAGTAATGTTTTCATTTTGTGTCATAGTATACCTTCACCACACCATTCATGAAAATGTACAGCTAGCAAGGGTATATCCTCAAAATCCCCCCAATCCTCTGACCCCATATGAAATCTGGATGGTAGATAGAACATGACATTTGGAAGATGATCAATATGAACAACATTTTATCTCAACTGGCCTTTTATTGCTTAATTTATGTCCAAAAAACAGACTGTCAACTAAAGCGCCCCTATGTGGATGACTTCTAATACTCATAGAGAAGCTAGGGTTCTTCCACTAGGGGTCACCTATGTTGGTTATCAAATTACAAGAAATCCAATCAAATCTGTCCTAGTTATCACATTCACGAGAAGGATATCCAGCGGTGGCGTTTGGGGTAAAACCATTATATCCCCGAAATCGAGTTTCAGGGATATAAATATGCATTTTATTACAATTCTCTATCAGTATTTTCACTAACCGAGTGCAGGAGATAAATTCAGATGGAAAAACAGCAGAATTTGATATAAATACAATTCCTTCTGCAGCTCTTTCCTCTGGGTGCAAATCCAAACATTAAATATAAATAGCCAACTAAAAATGGACGACCTGATGGAGTTTCACACACACACACACATACTAGTGATCCGCAATTACAGCTATCAATCACATTTAACTTCCTGCTTCTCTGAACACACCAGCGATCAGCCAAAACATCCTGTTAAAGGGAAGATCGACTACAGCCTGAAAAAACAGCCAAGACATAGATGGTTAAATTTTCTTTGCTATCAGACTGCTTAAAAAGTATGGAAAGGTGATAACAGAATTTTTACCGACTGATGCCAAAAAACTGTTTAGTACTGAAGCTTTAACTGTCAAGTGCAGATACTGATGCACACAAAACACACAAAAAGACCAACTAAGACTGAAATATTAATCAAATACACAAACAGTAGCGGTTGGTCCATATGGACACAGGGGCAGCACCTAGCATCAAATGACCAAAGAGCTGCTCAAAAATATCTGAGCAAAAATGTATCTGAAATAAGTGTTTAAATCAGTAAATGGTTGTCCGTCAGCCCTGGTCTCATCTACTGTCTGTCTGTCCATGGGAGTGGAGCTCTCCTTCACTGTGGTTCTCCCCGAGGTTTCTCTTTCTCACACTGGGGTTTTTGGAGTGTTTCCTTGCCGAGAAGGAGAGTCTAAGGCAGGGGTCAGCAACCTTAAACACCCAAAGAGCCATTTGGACCTGTTTTCCACTACAAAACCCTTTTGGCAACTAAAATGAACATAAGGCTGCATATATCATTTTATACCTTAATGTTATGTATATTAAAAAAAAAACAAAAACAAAAAAAACCTCTATGAGGTTCAGCACTGGACAGCTCTATGGTTACCGGTACCTTTTGAACAGGTTCAGCACTGGACAGTGCCAAGACCGCTCTGTTCAGTGCAATAGATACAATGCAGTAGAGCAAATATGTACAGCCTGAAAAGGAAAAAGAAAAAAAAAAAATAGAGAAAAAAGTGGCTCAGGATATAGCCAGCTCTGAGACCTGCTATGTTTGCAACAACATATCACTAATCAGAGCACAGGCTTTAACCTCGTCCACTAACAAATGGAACTGATGGTTTATTCCTTTTGCCATTATTTTATTGAGCAACAAAACATTATACATGTTTTACTTTAATGCTAAAAAATTGCCATAATCTTCAGATTAAGAATTACATTTTTTAAGAACTAACAAACTAAAATACAATTAATTTAAATTAAATCTCATTATTCATGTTCCCAAAGCCACTGGGAGCCACAGCAGAGGGATGAAAGAGCCACATGTGGCTGTGAAGCCACGGGTTGACAACCCCTAGTCTAAGGACAGTAGATACCTGGGACATTGATCCATTTGATTTACTGACTGTTTACTAACTGATTACTACTTTTCACTGTGTTTTTCATCAATTCAACAATTTCTGTAAAGCCCTGTGAGGCAACTATATTGTGATATTGGGCTCTGCAAATAAAATTGAACTGAATCAAACTAGACAAAACTAGACGTTAGAAGCAACAGCTAGGGGTATATCCCCGAATGCCCCCTATCCTTAACCAGACAGCTATGATGTCATGACGTGAGGCATCCACAGGTCATGACCTTTCATTTGCACTTGATTTGAATTCAATCAGACAAATAGTTCCAGAGATAGGAACAAAAGAGTGTTTAGTGATTTTAAACTTTTGAGCGGCCCCTTGTGGCCATCTAGAAATGGTAAATCATCCAAAATCGAATCAGTTCTTCCTCTCCATGATATTCATTGATATGGAAAACATGGAATTTCTAAACCGAATATCTTTCAAGTTATCGCGTTAACACGAAGGATGGCACAAACAATGATTTTTCAGTAATGAAGCTCCACCTGGTGGCAGAATTGGAACCACACAGGTATAGCATCATCACATAACACATGCTGAGATGATTACCTTTAATTTGCACTTAGTTTGAGATGAATCGCACAAATAGTTCCAAAGATGTGGCTAAAACTGTGAATTTTCAGTCATGAAGCGCCACCTGGTGGCAAAATTTTGAACCAGACAGTTATGATGTCATGATTTGAGGCATCCCCAGGCCATGACCTTTCATTTGCACTTGATTTGAAGTCAATCAGACATTTGAGCGGCCCCTTTTCTCACTGGAGGAATACATGACCTCTGGGTGCAATTTCTGCACCCCATAGCCAATCAGAATTGTTTTATTTTCTTGTGTTTATGTGACTGGATACCTTTTGCTGTGTTACCAAATGGCCTTGAAGAAAATATTGATGCATTTAAGACTCCAGAAGAAACACAAATCAGAAAATTGACCAGCAATGTTAAAGGGGTCATATTTTGCTAAACCCACTTTTATTAGTCTTTGGTTCATTTATTTGTGTAGTTGGACCCTAATAGTTCATAAAGTTTTAATTTGAACCCTCCAGGTGCTGCAAAGCTATCTTTATATTCATTTTGGCAAAAATCCAGTGGATTTCTACAACCCATTTTAATTCCTGCTTAATTTGTTATGTCTATAACTACTTACGTCACGACATTTGCACATATAAGGTCAAGACTTCTAACAAACACTTCTCTGAGTACGTCATAATTGTTTGTCAGCAGAGGTGAGTGTAGTCCATACTGAAAATATGTCCAAACTTTGAGCAGATTACCTAAAATGTTCAGTTGTTGGTTGAACGGGACAGAACAGCACAGCCAACAACCTGGAGGGGGCGGGGCCTGAAGTCGCTCATGTGCATTTAAAGGGCCAGCGCTCAAATCGACCTTATTTTTTTGTCAATACTCAGACAAAGGGTTGAAGATGGACCCATGGAGTTGAATTAATGAAGAATTCATACCCAAGCATAACATTTACAGTTTATGTAGACCACAGGGAAATGTTTTAAAATGCATAATTCCATTTTTAAAAAAAAACAAAAAACATGACTCCTTTAAATTTTAACTACATTTATCTTTGGAGAAAAAAGTAAAATGCCATTATAATCAAAGACTTATGAAAAAATTATTTGTAAACTGAAACATTAAAAAATAGATGAGAAATTGCATACATTTGGTGTTATTTTAAAACCACACCCACACCTGTTTTTACTTTCTGTTCTTGCCGTTAAATGAACATGGTGAGAGTCACATTTCCAGACAGAAGTGTATTTCTAATGGTAATTAGAAGGACAAAGATGAGCACATACACTTCATACATCCATTTTCAAAGAACCTGCCCTCTATAATGTTGAATTTCAGAAAGTGACTGTAGTTACTCTTTGACCAGAGGATGCCATGAGATGAGAGCTGAGATCCCCACAATGTAACTCTAATTACCGTGGCAACATTGACGAAATTACCTTTAGCCCACTTACAGTAAAGTAGCTGCCTGACTAATGAACACTATGTAAAGCAGTTGGAGAAGATAAGGGGCTGCAGGCGAACACTAGATGGTAACAGATATGACTGTTAATGTGGGCAAGTGAGTCATTTGTGTGTAAGAAAAGGAACAGAGGAATATGTTTTGAATTAATGAATAAAATGTCAAGACAAGCAGAGTAAATGAGGGGAAAAGCTTCAAGCGGTACAGCTAACTGGGCTTAATCAAGACAAGGATGTGCCTCGTTGTGTGACTCAAACAATGAAGGGCTGAGAAGGCCACAGTTTCCATGTTGGGTACATGTCTTTGATCAACGCCACAGCTTATACAGTGCATCACGTGATTTTCAGTCCCAATTGAAAGACCATCTGTTTCTTCATATTCTAAATGAGAGCAGGAAAGAAACCTGAAAATGAAGTCACAATTGGTTTGTCAATTAAAACCCTATTAAAACTCTTTTGCAAATACTTCAAATTGTTAATCTAATATTTCTGTTCCTCTATATTCTACATGACAAGTGGGTCAGCTTGTACACAAAACTCTTCTGCCTTTGTGTTGCTGAATGCACCACGAAGCCCACAGACTTTGATATACAGAGCTCGAACACAGACACAAACATTTGAGGTCACATCTTCAGGTTTTACAAAATGCATTGTGCATGCATACAAATTCATCTTCGAAACCAATATGATCATTTTAAAAACCTCTAAAGGTGGTGCACACACCGCCATGTTTTCACAGCGGCTTATCTATGTCATTAACATTTTTGTCACTTTACACCATAGAAAAGCCGTTCAAATACATGAAAAAATACTTGGGAATACTGTGAAAGGAGAACCTCATCTTTCTGTTACGCACTCCATCGACGTTCCATGTAATCCACAGTCGGAGTTAAATAACCAGTTACAGAGCAATACACACATATGTTCACCTCTCACTGTGTGTAATTGGATCAGTCCTTTGTTCATCAATTTGTGCAGACATAATCAGTTTAACCCATAAAGACCCAGACATCCACCGTCGACCAAAAGCATTTACTGATCTAAACTGTTGATCCATTAATCCTATCAATACATGCAAATAATTGGTGTAAAATACAGTTATTCATCTTTTCATGGTCATCAGAAATGACCCATTTGGACATTCAGAGGTTCCGTAGTTACTGTGGAAACACCATCATCTTCTATAACACTGATTCACCAGTAAAACCAATGGAGTTTGATAAATGACAGTGGATGGACACACTGGGTTTATGTTCAGTTAAGGATAGATTTTACTGAAAGAGTCACTTTTTGCATTTTTTCCCGTTTTTATATAATAACTTTTGAATTTACTCTGAACTTTTGTGAACATCTACATGATCAGTGAATTAAATATAGGAAAACAGACCATTGTTACTGGGAAAAAATAAAAAATTCAAAAATTCAGAGGATAATAATATAGTAAATGGAGATAAATCAATTAGGAAAGGTTAAACAGAGAGAAAAAATCCATTTGGGAACTGCCACAAAAATCACACTGAGTCCTTATGGATTAATCCTTTGTCTGTCAACTTTTACCAACAAATAGGCACTCTGGAATCACTAGGGCCCTCCTTATTCCAGTTTTATCTGGAGAGGTATGGAGTGAGACAGGACAGAAATCCTGTAAACCTGTTGAAGGTGTGAGGTCACCATCTGTGTGCAGGTGGACAGGAACTGTTTTACTGTATGGCATTACTTAAAAAAAATCAAAAGAAAATAAATGAATATACAGTAGGCACATATTGTTAATATTGTGTGCTTATATAATATAATGTTAGTTTTCTCATTTGCAAACACCTAATGAAGGTTGAGCTGTTACAGGAAGTCATTATTCAGCCTCATTTATCTCACATTTGAGACATTTGGTGAAAATGGAACAACAGACAACATATATGCTCTAAAAACTGTATCATACATTTTAATTTGAGACATGTTTTCTACATTTACCTATTTTGTATTCATATATTTCACTACTTTCGTGTAGCTAAGACTTTTGTAAACTTCTTTCAAGAGCCCACTTCGTCCACTTAAGTGATGACTTATTTTCACATTAGATTTGAAAGTTTCACAAATCTGCCTTCAAACTTTCAGTATTTGGGCTGAATAATGTCATTATACAGTGCTCTAGGACAAAAACAGGCCCCAGCATACTTAAAACTGAGATTGTCCTGTATTTTTATATAAATCACTTGGATACTGTATTATTTGCAAGAACCTTAAAAATGCGAACTTAAAAAAGCATGCAGAAATCAAGAAAATACCCTTGCAACTCTGAGGGTTAACATGAATTCAATTACACGGTCTGTCACGTAACCTGCTAATTAGCTCAGGAGGCCATTATTAGTGTGTTTGTATATTTCATAACTTTCACATTATTTTTACACACAGTTGTATGTATTAATATTTAATAAGTAGCTGAAATGACTTGATAGCATAGCTGTGGGAACCCATTTCAAATGGGGGGTGCTGTGATGATCATGCCAACAGTGACGCAAAATCAATTAGCTTTTTCAACAGACGAAAATACATTGACTATTAATGCAATATCACTTGTGTAAGACAAATAAATAATAAAAAAACACAAGCTACACAAAATATAAGACAAATGAGTGACTGACCGAGCACTGAGTCATAGAAAAGCCAGATTTACAAAATACTGCGGCAACTACCAACAATGGTTCACTCGCAAAGTAGACAATAATCTGACACACAGGCTATTACACAACTGGTGGGTGTGAAAGCTATACTGGCTGCTCAGAATGCAAGATTTACAAAATCAACTACTTTGAGAGCATGGACTACTGGTAAATAATATTCAAGCAAGAGAAAGGACATACATTTCTTCAAACTAAGGTGATGATGAGAAGGCCTAGACCTGTTTACATCCAGTCTGAGTAGAATTTGATTTGGGATGGGAAATGAATTGTCTCCTCTCTCATTAAAAGTCCTTTGCGGATTAATAATAAAAACACTAGAATTTTTTTTTTGTTTTTCGTGATGATAACCATGATCAGTTTAGACACTGATGGGTGAGTCTACGACAGGTGTACAGTGTTCATTTTAGGACATTCTCAGATATCAGACTCAGGTGTCAGACATCAGACGTAAAAGCATCAGGTCTCAGACGAAAAGGCATCGGAGTAAGCTAAAAGTCGTCAGGTCTGAGAAAAACCTCTGTCATCATCAGACAAAAATACGTCACATTTCAGGAAAACAGCATAAAAGAAGTCAGTCTAAGAAAAACCTCTCTCAAGTTTATGAAATACCAAATCAGGTCTCAGACCAAACCATTTCAAAAAAACACTGTTAGATGAAACGGCCTCAGACCAAACGGCCTCAGATCAAATGGCATAAGACCAAACGGCTCAATATGGCAGATGGATAGTACCAAAAATCAACCGACCGACTGACTGAACGTCATGTCAATCATCTTAATGAGCGTCTGACGTCAACCGACCGTCTGACCGAGCGTAATGTTGACCGACTGACCGAATGTCTGATATCGGTCTATCATTCTTCCATGACTTTCAAAATCGGCCAAAAAATGTGGTGTGGCTACTGTTGCTTGCTTGAACTGCTTCACAGGAGGAAGCATAGCCGTGGGAACCCATTTCAAATGGGGGTGCTGTGAGGATCATGCCAGCGGTGATGCAAAATCACTTAGCTTTTTCAATTGACGAAAATACATTGGTTGACTATTAAGGCGATAATACTTGTGTAAGATAAGTAAATAATAATTAAGAAAACACAAGCTACACAAAATATAAGACAAATGAGTGACTGACTGAGCACTGTCTCATAGAAAAGACAGATTTACACAAAACTGCAGCAAATACCAACCACTGTTCACTCCAAAGTAGACAGTAATCTAAAGCACAGGCAAACACACAACTGGTGGCTGTGTAGGCTATACTGGCTGCAGAAAGCAAGATTTACAAAATACACTACTGTAAGAGCATGGACTATACTGATAAATAATATTCAAAGAAAAGAACACACATAGGTTTCTTCAAACTGAGGTGATGATGCGCAGACCCTGTTTATGCTGAATCTCAGTGGGATTTGATGTGGGACGGGAAAGGAATTGTCTCCTCACATTAAAAGTCCTTCACAGACTGACAATAAAAACACCAGAATTTTTTTTTCTTTCATGTGATGAAAACAGTTTGTCAGATCAGACACTGACAGGTGACAGGAGTGTGAGCGGTGCTGCCCATGGTGCTGAAAGCGTTACTGTTGGTCACATTTTATAACCTTCTAAACAATGGTGTTTCCCACAATTTACAATTTATATATGTTTCTTTCATTAGGTCAAAAGGAGGCTCTTCACATACTACTTGCCTACTATCATTTATTTTCACTACCTCCACCTTTACGTTTTTCACAAATCGCACTCTGCCCCAGATCTACTACGATCCCAATTTGCATGTACTAATTTGCGTGTGCAATCTGGAATTTTGCATGTGGGGTTGGACCATGGTTTGTTGCTGATTTACTCAGATTGCTTGCACAAATGTCAACAGGTGCAGGTTACACCCCTTCTTAGCTTGCTAGGCAGGCATTTCATAAATGGTGTCCTGTGCTTGCCACGCTGTCTGTGGTACCAGTCGAGGAGTTGTGTCACTTTTTACTTCCCGCGCGTATTTGGCACAAGGGCCAAACAGCCCAACCACCGTTGAGGGACTGGAATGTGAACAATGTGATTTTCATAGATTTCATAGATAGATATGTCAATTCATCCTCCTTTCTCAAAACAATGCATGTGATATATTCAAGGCCGGGGGAAGTAGGGGTACGCAGGCTACTGCAGCAGCACCCCCCTCAGGATCACAGGACAAAACATTCCAAATGTATAAATTAAATAGTTACATAAAGTCATTGAGTCATTGACTGACGCACCTCACGCTTATGCATGTGCACGCAGACATTGTGGAACAGCTTGGACGTACAGCACAGGAAATGGTGAAAACTTTCAACAGTGTTACCTCAGATAGCAAAAACACATTTGGAGCGTCAGCTTAAGGTCTGTAACACCTGCTACAACAGTAAACCCAGAGGGCCGGATCTACCAAAGGTTTGTGTGTATTAAAACGGGTGCAAAGTTATTGCACAAGCAAAAAAATGTACACACTGATTCACTAACAGTGCGCACTAAGGGTTGTGTCTTTCAAAGGTGCAAAATAGCGTGTCTGCATCCAGTTAGTAAGTTTGACACAATGAATTTACAATATGGGGTGTTTACACAAAATTGTGCATGTGGTGGGAGGAGAAAATGTAAATATATTCATTTAACACATGCAAAGTGATTTATCGAACTCGACAGCAATTTAGAGAGTGCATCTATATTTAACCCCCTCCCACACACACCTTTTCCATTCGTGATGATTGTGATTAAAAATGCGCACTGACAGTGTGACAAACTTATGCGCACCTGACAGTCAATCCAACTACCCCCCCATTACACACACCTCTAAAAATGTAAAATAAATGAATGAATGAGTCATGCAATACCTTCTATGACAAAACTCCTCCAACGTTACATTTCCGTGCATCTGGATCATTCAGTCACTGTTACCATTAGTACTGGCGGATCCCAGAGCAGTTTAGGACAGACAAAATCCACATTCAAATAGGGCGGCCTCCAAGACTTTGCACCTGTTGACATTTGTGCAAGCAATGTAAGTAAATCAGCAGCAAATCGTGGTCTGAGGTAGGGGTGTAAGAAAATATAATTTTCGCGATATATCGCAATGTTTCATTTCACGGTACTGTATCGATATTAAAAAGTATTATATCGATATTTTTACGTATTTATTCAAATGTATACATGCCAGTCATGGCAGACGTTCGTTTACATGCCAGTCGTGGCAGACGTTCGTTTCCGTGTTTCACGTAAACCCCCGACAGTTAGGTGGCAGCCCTTACGTAGTCAATAGAAGCAAGGACGTGGAACGAGATTTCGCAAGAGAAGCTGTTTCACATGCTCATACATAAACCCAGCAGAACATGGCGGAATGCGAGCACATAAAACTGGCCCCTGCGGCGTATAAGGCTGACGAGTGGACACAGTTTGGATTTATAAATAAAGTAGGGTGTGCAGAAATGGCCAAAACCCATGCCGTTTGTAAAATGTGTCGTGCCCGAGTAAAGTATTCGGGCAATACGACAAATCTGCGGGCCCACCTGGCGAGACACCACGAGAACCTGCCACTAACAAGCAACACTAAGCGAATGGGTCCTTCCAATTAACCCTTGATCAAGTGCAGTCGCCAAAGTTTCCACCGACTTCGAGTCGTGCGGTGAAGATCACACAGTCAGTTTTATATTCCATCTGTAAAGACATGCGCCCTCTTAGTGTTGTGGAAAATGACAGGTTTTGCCATCTGCTCACAACTTTGGAGCCCTGCTACACAATACCTTCATGACAACACATCACGGACACCGCTTTGCCAAACTTATATAAACAAGTTAAAGCTACAGTGTTGCATGCTCTCAGTTCAGTGGGGAGAGTTGCTTTGACATGTGATGCTTGGACTTCGAGGGCCACTGAATCGTATGTAACAATTACAGCTCATCACATAACAGACGAGTGGAAACTAGCATCCCATGTACTGCAAACACGAGCCATGCATGAGAGCCATACAGGGGAAACATAGCAATGTTACTCCGTGAGGCTGTGAATGAATGGGGACTGATAGAAGAAAAAAAAAATCCATAGTCGTTACAGACAATGCGTCCAACGTGGCTGTGGCTGCTAGACTGGCAGAAATGAGTCACCTACAATGTTTTGCTCATAGTTTGAATCTCGCACTGAAATTACCAACTGTGACGCGACTACTAGGCAGGATCAGGTGTGTTGTAGCTTTCTTCAGACACAGCACCATAGCTAGCTACCAACTAAAGATCAAACAAGTACAGCTCCAGCTACCAAAACACAAACTGATCATAGATGTTGTCACAAGGTGGAACAGCTCTTATGACATGACTGAGAGGTTTTTACAACAGCAACCAGCCATCTGTGCAGCACTACTTTCTACAGAGGTGAGAAAGTCTGAAAAATAAATATTTACACTGACTGAGGCTGATATCACATGTGCAGAGGAAGTGCTAAAAGCACTTAAGCCCATGAAGGATGCCACCTTGGTGATGTCAGAGGAGAGCATGCCAACACTGTCCATCATTGCTTCCCTTCGTGCCAAGCTTATCATGGGCACAAAAGAAAGTCTAGATGATGCACAGACTGTGAAAGACATTAAAACTGCTATAGCAAAAGATATAGCAAAGAGATATTGCAGTGACAGGGAGACGCTGTACATGGCATCAGCTGTCGATCCCAGATTCAAGGAGCTACCCTTTCTCTCTGAAGCAGAGAGCTGTGAAACCTACTCCAGACTGACCGATGCTGTAGTAGATATTTAACTAAATATAATAATGTCATTTGGTTTTAATAATTGTACTTGGATAATCACATTCTGAATGCAGATGTACAATAGTATGAAGTTTTGATTACTGAAATATTAATAGTAGTTTGATGTTTTTCAGAAGAATGAGGATGTTCATACTGAAGTACAAGTGGAGGAGAAACTAGATGAAGTTGATCACCTACCTAACAACAAGAAGGATGACCATGTTCCCACCCTCCAGTCGCCCCCCCACTAAGAGGCCCAAGTGCTCATCTGCTCTGGCTGACTTGCTTGGAGATGCATTTAGCTGTACCAAAGACACCGCTTCCTCAAAATCTGCACATGATCTTGCTGCAGCTGAGGTTAAGAGATTTAGAGGTGAAACCCCTTTGCCTCTGTCAGGGGATCCTCTCAGCTGGTGGAGGGACAATGAACAAGAGTACCCTCAATTATCCAAACTGGCCAGGTCTTACTTGTGCATCCCTGGCACAAGTGTCTCCGAAGAGAGAGTTTTCTCCAGCGCAGGAGACATCGTTACTTCACAAAGAAGTGTTCTGAAAGCTGGCCATGTGGATCAGCTTGTGTTCCTCCACAAAAACCTCAATATTACAAAATGAAGAATATCATGTAGAAATGTTTGAGGTTGTGCCTTTCTTGAATGTGGATTTCTTTTTTAGATATGTTTTGGGAATCCTGCAAGCTCTTTTATTTATATATGGGTATTTTGCTCTTTTCATAAATATATTCACATGGGTATTTTGCTTTGTTGTTTGTATACTACAAAAGTAGTACTGTGATATTGCAGGTAACTTTTATTTTTAAACTGATAACACCATTTTGTTAAATAGTGGGTATTTCAAGTATCTTAAAAGCACTTTTTACTGTCTGACAGAGGCAGATGTTCATCCCTTTGTTGCACAAAAATACTGTTCTGAGGTTGGATGATTCAGGGACTTTATCGTATGCATTCTTGTCACAGCTAATAGAATATGAACATTTGAGCAAGATCTTAAACTGAAATGTCTGTAAGACGTAATTTTATTTATTTGTTTTTTTTTTTTTGTACTTTTAAAGCCAGATGTTAAAACTCTATTTATCCAAATCCTGCACTTTAAGTTTTTACAGAGGAAAGTTTTGTGATACAGCATTAAATCCTGTTCTAATAAAAAAAAAAAAAAAGTGTTTAGTATTTGTGCATGTTTCTGGTGTAATTCCGTTTTTCCAGTAAATAATCTTAAAAAAAAAAGAAAAACAAAAAAATATTGCCTTGTTAACAGTATCGTGATATATCGTATCGTGATCCTAGTATTGTGATTTGTATCGTATCGCCAGATTCTTGCCAATACACACCCCTAAATATGAAACAACATTTCGCTACAACAAATCTTAAAAAGATGTACATTTCATATTGTGGAGTGGTTTTGTAGAATAGAGTGAAACAAAATATCAAACTGAAAATATCACAAAATTTAATAAAATTTAAAAAAACCTTATTTTCCAGAGATGTAGTAACAATGAACAGGAGTTCAACAGTAATAGTTATTGAAGGGATGTTATAATTTGCTCTCTTTTGCAATAATGTGATAACTCACCTGTTCTATTTTATGGACTGTATTTAAGCTGATTAGCCAAATCATATAAATTTGGGGTTTGACTATATAAGTTCAGCTTCTTCCTACTCCATTTCGGACATAAAGTCTTGTTAAAGAGTCACAATGAAATAGTTGTACATTGTGTAACATTTTTTCCCCCTTTTTTTGTTTAACTTATTGCCTTCAATATTCTGGAGTGTTCCTTTGAAATTCATAATTTCTCTTTTCCTTTTGTTCAGTTTTATATTCTATTCCTACTTATGTTCAAAATAAAGTTTATCATTATTATTATTATTCTGTTACTGACCGACGATGCAGTGCGGTGAAGCCATGACACCAGGGTTGAAAGGAGCTGCTGGAATGAATATAACATTTCGTCTTCATATAGGTAGCTTGTGCATGTGTAACAGGATGTCCCCCTTAAAAACTAGCAATAGGGAATATGTCTCCTGTAACCTTCTACCTGATTACCTGTTTGTTCACTGCTGTATACTTAGACATTTAGGTCTACTGTGGCTCAAGTGACAGGACAGTAATGACATAAATGATGCAACAAGATGAAAACTTTCATGACATGGCAAAAGCTAACAACAAATAAGGTGCAACACAATGAAAACAATGTAATAAGACAAAAAATAGTCCAAAGACAGGAAAAAAAAAAAACATTGGAAAAAATGGAGCTAAATGCAAATGGGACAAAAGACACAATAAGAATGGCAGAGAATGATGAACAATGACACAAAAGACGCAACAAAGTCACTGCAAGAGAGAAATGAAGTCAAACAGGTGTTTGTGTTTTTCTTCATTTTCACATTATGACAAACATTTCAGAAATGTAGCTGTAAAACTTTCAGAGTAATTGTAATATAAACAACCATTTTCAGCTTAAAAATATGAGTAAAGGATTTGGTAAGTGAAAATAGGAACAAAATAAACCCACAAAACAAAAAGAAATGGGAATAACTTTTAATTATATGTATTGCCTAACAAACTAGAATCATGTAAAACATGCATTTGGTTTACCCAATAGTTGCAGGTGAACCAAAATATTAATTTTGGAGTGTAGTTTCAGAGCAAAAAATTCAGTTTATTTTCATTTTGAATCATGACATAATATATGTGAGGGTTTTTTTTTTTTTTTTTTTTTGGTGGTTAATAAGACATTTTTGTGTGGTCTGACTCCCACATGTATTCTTTCTTGACATGGACCTAAATGAGACATGTGACTGCCTTCTGTCTGTGCAGATCCATTGTATTGCCTTTAAACTCTGTATCCGGCTTCCAGAGAACTGCTGGGTTACAGGGAATACACCGACAGAGCACATCAAAGTGAACCGTGAAAAGTGGGATTAGCTCAGTCTGATTACATAATGGACTTTATACCAGGGCTGGGGAATACATGTGCTGATGGCTCTGTCTTTGCTCTATCCTTTATTTCCTTTGACATAATTTTTACCAAAACGTCTTGTATTTATGCTACAAATGCTGAAACGTTTCTTTTCTTCCTCAGTATCTGTTTGTCGACTCCACCAACAACTACTTGTGGAACACCTTTGACTTCTGTAAGAGTGTCCAGGGCTTCTCGCTGCCCTTCAAACCCACCGACCTGCTGCTGCACAGCCGGCGGTCCAACCTGGTGCTTGGCTACGACAGTTCCCACCCCAACAAACAGGTAAACCTGTCAAAACTGCACCACATGTTCACTTCAGGGCCTTTATTTTGGGCTGAAAAAGCAATATTTCAACTAATTTCTAATGTAAAGATAGAAAAATGTTATTGTTATTCATACTTTTTCCATTAATCATATATTATAATTTTAAATTGTGTGTAACCCTACAGCTACCAAACCAGAGAAAGAATAGGATGTATTATGAAACTGCTGTAATAAAGCAGTCTCTTCTTGTTTCAATGACATAGAAACTTTTTGTGTTATGAATTTACATTGTACCACACAAAATAACTTTGTTGTTATAACAGGTGTTTTATGTTGGAACAGATGTATTGGATCTTTGTGGGACGTTATGGATACATGATTGTAAGGTCATACAAAGATGTTTTCTTATTAAAACAAGATGGTTTTCCAATTGAAAGATGATTTTAATTGTTATAATTTTCATATTGTGACAAGATACACTGAACACAGGAAAAACAAACAAGTGGTGCCAGGCACAACAAACCCCGCCCCTGGCACATATTGTAGCTTATTTTGCCATTGATCCAGCTGATGTCATGTCTATGCCTGTGTTGATGTCAGCAAATCAATTGCCTCTATATATGTGCCAAGTTTGAAGTAATTTAAAACAAAATGGATGTTTTTGTAGACAGTTGAAAGTTCTCCCATTATAAGTAAATGGGAGAAAAAAAAGATTAAAAAAATTCATAAAAATGTGAACTTTGACCTACTTTTCCCAAAGTGTAACAACATTTATTCTGGGTCACTGGCAGTCTATAAACCCAATTTGGTATGAATTCAACTAATAGTTCTGCTGCTACAGACATTTGAAATTTTGGGCATTATAAGTAAATGGGGAAAAAAATATTTTAAAAATTCATCACAAATTTTAATTTTGACCTTCTTTTCCCAAAAAGTAGGTCAAAAAAAAAGAAAACGGTCATGTGGTCTGATAAGTCCAGACTGATGCAAAAATGTATTTTATATATATAATAATCCCAAGAGAAACTGTTGTGTTACAGTAAGCATAATAAAAATTAACAGGAAAGAAATGATCAATACTATGTAGAGCTGCTAGTGTTAACAAACAAAGAAACAAACGGAACCAAAAACAATACTCCTTAGGCATGGTAGTAACACAAACAATATTTTGTTGGACCACTTTGGTGATGATTAGAGCACACAATCACTGTGGTGTAGTTTTATATGATCAATACTATATCTATCTATCTATCTATCTGTCGGTCGGTCGGTCGGTCGGTCGGTCTATAAATATATATATATATATATATAT
>JAPQRP010000001.1:32326861-32337602 GCA_037367295.1 Apogon hyalosoma
GGGGTCTGCAGCAGCTCATTACTTCTTCAATCAGCCTGTCTGTCCCAAGTCACCGTTTCCATCAGTCATGTGGTGAAAGGGCTGCTGGGTTGTTCTGAAATCTAATCTGATCTGCACTGACCCACAACACATATGATGTACATCACACCAAGCACATTCTGTCAAACAATCTACTAAGGTATTTGGTCTTTCCTGTTTATATGATGCACTTTATCATCATGATTTGCAATTTATCCTTCTATGTCTGCACAGGACTTTTACAATCATTAACACAATCTAACAATGCCTATACTAGAATTAATGACACTGCTTATGGTATATTTGAGTCAAACATGATAGGCTTATGCTAATACAGGTTGTCAAAATTCACTGTTTAAAAATCAAAACTAAAAAGTGGAGTCCACACTAATGTAGGTATTTTACAAATGTTCTGGCTTCTTGTCAAAACATAAATAGTGTTTTGGGCGCAAAAATTATGGTGTTATGGGCAAATCCATATCATATAAAGAATACACTTTGACAACCCCAACCAACATTTCATTAAATGTAAGTTTATAATTGAAGTTGTTGCTGCTTCACCTTCATAATAGATTAGTGTCTGTTCCATCTGGTATTATCCAAAGTGTCCACAGTTTGAAGAACAACACAAACTATGGTTTGTCTGAGCATTTAAGACCATTTTGGAGTTGTTTCTGTTTAGAAAAATATCCTCACTAAGAGGAAACAAAACATTGTGAATCCACTTTTACAACAATAATCAGATATCTGTCTCTAAATGGCATTTTTATGTTTGAAATTAGGTTTTTGGCAGTGTAGAATGTTTATGCCTGATTAACCATTAAATCAAACCCTTGTGCCCTCCTCAGGTATTTTTGTACATTTTCCTTAAGGTTTTGTTTTGTTTTGGTGATCATTGTGGTTTTGTTGTGGCTCATGGTATGAATTTTGGAAATAATTTTTCTTTTTAGATCCATGTTTGAAATCCAGTGTCTTACTCTTATATGTCCTTCATAGTCTGTTGGTGCATTTTGTGCCCTCTGGACACCTTCCTGGTAAAAAATGCATATGCACAAAAAAAAACGAAAAAAAAAAAACAGTGCAAATTCATCATACATCAATATTTTTTTCTTCATATACCTCTTAAACAACTTCAACTCCCTGCTCAAAAACTACCAAACATTCAATTATTATGAGGATTCTAACCCTTTAAATCTAACTATTTGAATAATATGTATCACAAAAAAAATAACAGCAATTATTTTCCATTTAATACATGGTAGGGGGTGAGGCACTGGAGGCGATTAGAGTATTGGATATGTCAAAGAGTAGTAACAGAAATGATTTGATTAGTATGCTTTATGTGGTGTCAGATACTCTCTTTGAACACCTTTATGGTCAAAAAGGCCTCATTGACTTCCGTTAAAACCAGATTATTTTTTAATCTCACTGCCATTACAGTATATAACTACATTATCTAATGTCAGCATTTCATTTTGAAAAAAGAAAAGTAATATTTGACAATTTTACTGTATTCCACCAGATTCAACCATTTTCCCAGTTGTTCAAAATATTTATGAAAAAAGCCAAAAATATTGATGTATGATGATATTACAGCAGGTTTTTTTGTGCGTGTACATTTTTGCAACAAAGACGTCCAGCCAGTAGTAAATTTGAGGTGGGCATAAGAGCTTTCTGCTGTTGTTGCTGTTTATTATTTGACTATTAGCTCTGTATTTCTGCATCATTTTGGGCTGACATAATTGCAATATTTGGAAAACAGTCTGCCGCATTGCATTGTGGGTACAAGATATTTTACTCATTGTGTTCTATTTTATGTGCAGGAGTTTGGGGGGGTAATGTTTATTTAGATTAATGTGTCTGTTTTACAAAGTTTATTGGCTTTTTTATGTTTATTTTTTATTAATGTGACACCATTAGTCAAACCTGCAGGCAGAACAATGCCTTAGCTCAGGGGTCGCCAATCCTAATCCTTGAGGGCAGGTATCCTGCATGTTTTAGATGTTTCCCTCTTCCAGCACACCTGATGGTTATTATCAGGCTTCTGCAGAGCTTGATGATAGGCCTATCATTTGAATCAGGTGTGTTGGAAGAGGGATACATCTAAAACATGCAGGACACCGGCCCTCAAGGACCAGGACTGGAGACCCCTGCCTTAGCCATGTGCCACTGTGAAGCTATAACTGTGTTACAAAGGGAGGACTTGGCTCTTTCAAAGTAAAAGCATGTCCTGAGGCAGTTGAAACCCCTAGAGCAAATGTTTTCCCTTCAAACTGTGTTACAATAATACACTTAATCTATCATCACGACCCCAAGAACTACTTCAAGACATTTCTGAAAATCATCTCACGATCCACAACTTGGAAACCACTAGCGTAGGGTGCAAACTGATGAAGAAAATAACACTGCAAAGATATAAATATTTGCACATTATAGAGTCATTTTTAAACTAAATTTGGAGTAAAAATAGCTCTATAAAGTGTAATCATATTACACTTAACAGTGTGAAAAAAACCACAGTGCTAAATATTTTTACACATTTCATTGTTCATTTTGATTGAATTGAGTAGAATTAACCCTGAAAATGTGACATCGGCCAGAGTAAATTTCACTCTAATTTCGAGTGGGACCAAGTGTTACCTGAAATGGAGTTAAATTGACACTATTTTCTTTACTGTGTAGGCGCTCACTGGTGGAGTAAATCCCAGTCCACATTTGTATCCATCTGTGATAGCTGCAGTGGTTCCCAGTAATGCCATAAACTGTGGTGGCCTCATTTGTCCCAACACAGTTTCATAATCACCAAAAAGCGAGGTTTACTCTGATATTGTGTTTTGGGTCATTGCTCTGGAAAAAATAAATCAGACTCAGCCCATTTTGGAGTTCAGAGGCTGGACCGGCACCTCACTAAGTTACTGTCATTCATCGCTGACTGAAGGTGTCTTCTCTGTCATTATTTCATTAGGAAAACATGCTACACTTTAAATTAGAGATTATAGTGGATTATTATAATGAATGGTAGTCATTTGACAATTAATATTAGCCTTATATTATAGAATTATAAACAGTACGGTAATTTATTTTCTCTATAAAATCCTCTGAAAAGCAGATGAGATTGTTGAGAAATTAATTTGACCTATATATCTAAGATCCTGAGGTCAGCCAGCCCAGTGATCCAAGTTTTAAATGTTAATGAATTTGACTTTTTTCAAACATGTATTTGAAGAAAATAAATATTCAGCTATGATGTTGAAAGATGAGCCTGTTTACATGACCACAAAAATCCGACAACAGAGTAATCAGATGTAGAATCAAGTTGTAATAACTGGACCTGATGTATTTACATGCACTTAAGAAATCTGATAATCGACAAACTCAGATTTCTTTCATATGTACATAGTGACAGTATAATCAAACTTCCTATTATTTTCTTCCACTCATGTTTGACTATGTCACTTCTGTTTCTGCGATTTAATTGTTTTTAGATGTGCAGATGTAAAAGAATAAAATAAATCAGACTAACAGGTATACATGCAGAAGACATTGGAGGATTGCGGGAAAAAACAGGTATATTAATCCGATTTCTCATAATTGGATTACTGCTGTTATCTGATAAAACAAATCAGAATACGCTGCTGACTTGATCACTTGAATAGCCTGATAAGTTCAGAAATCAAATATTCATCAGAGTTGTATTGTAAATGTAAATGGGCTCACTGCTGTTACTGAAAAAGGGATGTGCATTTTCTGTCTTAAAACTCTAATTGGTCTCTTTTCCCCCCCTCCCACTAATAGAAACAGCTGCCAGTCTGCAAAATGAGATGTCAAAAATGTTTCCAAAGCCCTGGATCCACATTACTGTGACAGAGACAGGCTGCAAAGTTTTGAACGCTACATTTGATGCTGACAGATGGACAGACAGCACATGACAGTCCAAGAGCTAATGAGCAGAGCACAATGTTTTCACTTCCAAACAGCACATGTGCAAAGACGGGGACAATAACCACAATTTGCACTGAAAATGTTTCTTACTGTTATCGGACTTTTTCAAATAACAGTTAGATAAGCTCATAACAAGCAGCTCATTAAGTGGCAGAGCGCTCTTGTTTTAAATCTGCTTATTATATGTGATGATTAATATGATTTTTTTTTTTAGCACTAGTAAGACAAGTGTAGTAACGGAGTGGGGTCCATGTCTGATCAGCATGAAAATGAGCTTCATTAGCACTTTCACTTCAAGTTATATATATAAAATATATCTATTATTTTTTTTTCTATGTTTCTCTTTGAGATAACTGATGCAGAGACAGACTGTGGCCATGATGTCACCCGGAGACAAAATCTTGGGGAGGCTTCGACAGTGAATAATGAAACAACTGTTGAGAAGTCGGTGACAGCAGCCATGGAGGTGTTACTGCAAGACGAACACACATCTTATGACTCACAGCTGTAAGCCTGCACATTCAATACTGACATATTAAAATCACTGGGATACAAAGACACCATCTGATGACACTGCAAATGACTGAAACTCTTCTCCATGTCTACAGAGGCCAATTTATTTGACTTTATTTCATAGACACATAAAAGTGGAGAAACATAACAAATGGTTTGGAACATGTTAGACAGTGCCTTCCCACCATGGTCATTAAAGCACCAAATGAGGGACAACCCTTTGGAAGAATGATGTTCATCTGTCTACCTCCAGACTTGACAAATGGAGCACTGACATATTTACTGTTGTTTTTTTTCCCTTTTGTGTTTAGAAAATCATCAATGTGAAGAGTCTAGATTATTCTCTTTCAGCTTTCTTGTTCATTCAGAGGAACAACATTCACTGACATCAGGCTGTAGAGATTTTCCATTGCGAAAATCTGACAGCAAATAATCTAATTGACTTTACTTACTTTATCTATATTAGAGGTAAATCTTTAAATAAACCTTTCTTTAAGTTAAGGTAAGTATTCACAGATAAAGGTAAACTACTGAGTTTACAGATTATTTACGGATGAACTGCTTTTGTTCGGCTCCTTCTTGTGTTGGGAGTCTAGATACGAGATGTATTCAGGGCACTTTGTAAACTCAGAAATCCTCGTAGCTCTAAACAGCAAAACACATGGGCAAAGTCAGAGGGAAATGACACTCTGAAGTGAACCTTGTATACTTAGTGCCATTAAAAATGCATGGGCCAAAACATGTGGTGTAATTTCCAGAAAATTATTTGCTCAGGTGCCTGTTTTGTATATGTTGCTCAAGAGATGAGTAACACAGTTAACAGCTGTATTTTTTTCATTCCCGACGTCGGCATTTGGTTTAATCCCTTAATGTCAGCCATTGAGTCGAATCTCTTGTACAGAGTCACTCTTGACGGGTAACTTTAGGTGTAGTCAATAGCCAATATAAAGGCAGCAAAGAAAATGCAGAAATGTTTTTGCAGCTCAAAATGCCACGACTTACGATACAACAGAGAGAACATGACATTGGCATGTTACGTGCAGGTCTGAGCCATGGCGAAGTTGCTCACCGTCTGCGCTGTCATCGCAGTACAATCACTTGACTAAGTGATCGGATCCCTCAGGACCGGATCATGAGACTAAGTTCCATGCGTCATTGCTGCACTGCTTGTTTGGAAGCCAGAGGAAGACACACCCAGTATTGAATGATGACACTTTCAATTTCTGAGTACCTGTATTCAGTGACTGAATAAACATGTTACGTTGATCACTGTTTGTCCACAATTCATTCTCTAATGACCAATGCTTCCCTCTTTAATATGAAGGTAACCCCAAACCAAATTATTTAATGTCTCCAAATGTACATATTATTCTGACCCATGCATTTTTTAATGGTGCTAAGTATATATTCAAGAATCTATAGTCAAACAGCCACCAACATTGTTTGAAGAAGGGAAGTTTCATCTAAAAATGGAAAGTGGAAAGAATAATTAGATTGAACTTCAATATTAGAATCCTTCAAGCGACTTTTTCATCCTCTCTTCCAGTTGCTGTGCCCTTCTTCTCTTATTGTTATATCAGTTGTTTCTAGATTTTTTTTTCCCAAATCAGAATTTCTTTTATAGATTGTGAGAAAATTGGGGTTGTACTGTCATTAATCTAAATACACATAATTCACCAAATTTCTTTATTCAGTTCATAAAATAGATGTTTGTCACATTTAAGCACAAGAAAACAAGAATGTTTGACAAGTCATGATTATAATAACTTTAACTATTTTGTCATAGTTCTCTAATAATAACTTTTGAAACTGTAATTCTTCATAAATAATCCTATCTTTTAGAAAATTTTCTGGCACATCACATCTGGCATAAGCTTTACTCTGGAGTGGCCTTTTGGAGCTCGTAATGCCTTATTAATTGTAAGTAATGCCTATACTTACTTTTGTGCTTAAGTAATTCATATATTTATTGAAAAATGTATTATATTTTTTGGTTAAATTGGCAGGGATACTACACTTCCAAAGAGACCATGACAAATGGGAGCCTCTCTAGCAGACCAGTGATTTCTCATGTTACATTTCCAAGTTATCACAATAACAAAAAGAAACAGACAAGCAGTGCATCCGATGAATAAACTCTCTCTCAATACCCACAAATCCAATTTTATGGTATTTTGTAACAAAAAAGTATAACAATGTAAACAATAAAATATTCATAGATAAAGCTGAAATAATTCAGGTTTCTCGTATTAAATTCTTTGGTGTTATTGTAGATGAAAAATTGAGTTGGAAATACCATATTGATTTTGTTTGTAAAAAAGACCATGAAGTCAATTGGTATTTGGACCTGTTTCTTTATTTTTATTATTGCTTAATTTATCCTTATATTATTTATTGCAATACTGTTTGGGCGGCAACCTGTCCCACTTATCTCAATAAGATTTTACTAACTCAAAAGAAATTTCTAAGAATGATCAGCTTTTCTAAGAGATTCAACTCATCTGCTCCTCTCTTCAAAAAAATTCAAATTTCTTTTTGATATGAATGTTTACCAGACTTGTGTATTCATGTACAAATATGTTCACTTAAATCATGTCCTTCCTAAAGTTTTCCAGAACTGTTTTATGTTGTCTGCTATTATTCACAATTATCCTACGCGATATTCAAGCAAATCTGATGTTCCGTACCACTGGACTTCTGTCAGTCAGTATTCTCTAAAATATCGTGGACCACATCTTTGGAATACTCTACGTCCTGAACTTCAATCAACATCTTCTTTATCATTATTTAAAAAGCATCTGAAAAGGACTCTAATTTACAAAAAAAATGTAAGGCTTTATATCATTTCATTTGCTTTTTTTTTTTTTTTTTAACTTTTAATTATCATTTCAGTTATATCACACTTTTATTCTTTATTTCTCTTTTGTGTATTGTTTATTTCTGGTGAGGTATTTATATAACCCTTTTTTGGGTTTTATCCTCTCCTGCACAATGGTGTTACTTGCATGCATTTTTTTTTCTTTTTTTTTCCCCCTTGTTTGTGATGTGCAAGAAAATAAATACTCAAGTCATTATTTTTAAACTCAGTAAAAGTTGTGATGTGATGCCAATGATCTGGCAAAACAGAGCAGAGTTATAAAACAATATTATTTATCTCAGGTTTTCTGAGGTAAAAATCTACTGCTCTCTAAAGACTCTCTCAAAGGCATACACACTACATTGTGTAATGGAACCACTGCCTCCATAGTTCACCCAACATCAAGACAAAACAGAGGTAGAGGTAGGAAGCAGATGAACATGTCAACATCTTTACAAAGAATATACACATTAGCTATTAAGGTGAGAAGTGAGAAGAATAACGGGGTGAGAGCATGTTTTATATTGTGCTGAAAAAATACAGAATCTTGCTTTTTTTTCACCTAGAGTAAAGCCCAGAGAACATAAACACAGACACGACTGTTCACCGCCAACTAGAGCTGCACAATATATCATCTGAGCATCATCATCGCAATGTATGTGTACGCAATAGTCACATCGTGGTTCTGCAATGTAGGAGAACTCAACATGTTCTCATCTCATTTCCATCTGGGTATCTGACACACACTGCGCGCAGGGATCCACCAATCACAATCATTCTTAATCAGTTTGCCGAAGCAGACCACGCCCCTGCACATGGAGTGAGTTACTGGTAACAACACTGAAAAATGACCAACAAATGACGAAGAGAAAATCACCGAAAACAAAGACTTGGTGCCAAAAAGAAAAGCAAAGTCAGTTATCTGAAATTATTTCAGCTACAAGAGGAATGAAACTGAAACATGTTCTGTGTCGACAGTGCCTTCCACCTGTCACCACAACAAGAGGAAACACAATTAATTTGTTTTACCATTTACGTCAGCACCACACAGCTATTATATCCTCTTGAGTATTTTTTCCTATCGCAATATATATCGCAGGGTTAAAAAAAATCGTAATGTTAGTTTTTTCCAATATTGTGCAGCCCTACCGTCAACAGAATAAGGCTCTGGTGTGTGCATGCGTACTGCATGCGCGTATCACAAGTTGGAACAACTTAAAGGAAAATAAAGTGTGGCTATGTGAGCCTACATTGCTGCCTTTATTAAAATCTAAATGTCTTTCAGTTCTGGAAGGCGTACATACACTTTACAGCACATGCATAAATATGTGTTGCTCATCTGAGGTCACACACATACAGTATCCGTCAGAGCCGAGCGGAAAGGCTGAAGCAGCAGCACCAGCAGTGTGCGATGCATATTTATTAATATACATGAAGGAAAAAGCAACACCCCCCAACGTTAGCATGTGCAGTATAGAAAAGGAACAGACTTGCTGAGGAGTTGGCTCAGCCTGTTTTGCATTCCACAGAGATTCAGAGCTGATGCCTGACTCTTCTTAAAGGCTGAATTACAAAGGTGATGCCTCATCTGGATGGTACAGTCTCACCCCAAAACAGCACTTTTTTTTTCTTTGTGAGACCATTTAACATAAGTCAGCAACAGGCTGGTACTAAAACACACCAGTACTCAGAGTTACATGCTCCCAGTTGAAATTCTGATGTTTAGCACAAAGGTTTTCAATGTTCACCATCCCAGACTTTTTGGGCAAAGTCAAGGGAAGGTTAACATCTGGTCAAAAAAAAAAAAAACTAATTACAATAATCTACACCAAAATTATATTTTTGGGTAGGTAATCACTTATATTTTCAGGAAAAAGTATTTTGATTATTACTGTTGAGTGCTATGGGTGTGAATGTTTGGAAAGTGATAAAGTTTGGTGCTGTAATTCTGGGTTCATTTTATAAACGCTCATAAATAAACTACATTTATTACAAATACATTGATATTTGACATTATTTATGTCACATTCTAAACACACAGTGTTTAAAATTAATAAATGCATTTATCTACGCAAAATACATCTGAATATAATGCTAATATTGTTTGTATGTTGTAAATACTGTAAAAACAAAATGTATATGGTATTGATAATTGAAATAAAAAAATGTTTAATTTGATATTTACTTTTGTTGTCCATCTGTGATGTTTTTGGCTTTGTCCATCCATGACACTGCCATTTTTCAAAACTCTTGCTATTTAGGTCTGATCAATTTTTTTTTTCCCTCTAACCAGTTATTAGGTTGTACAATAGAGGGTTTAAGGTATAAACTGAATACATTTGAGGTTGAAAATATCAAAGGAACTTCACTTTGGAGAACTTTGTAATTCTTGCACAAAATAGACATTGATATTTTATCCACCCACGATGCAGTAGTTTTTGATATTTTTCATTTAAAATATCTGAAACTAAATGTTGCCTCTTGAGTATGTTTAAGATGGCATTTAGACCTTTACAATTATGTGTAATGATCGTCTTAAACTTGTCTGGTTCAAAAGTTATGAATCAAAACGTAGTGGGCTACCTTTATGTGACGCCCTTGACCTCGCCGTGGTGTAAACCTTTGACCTCATATGATTTATAAATTAAATCCTTTGTCTGTGTTTTACTGACATTATCCCTGTACATAATGTTACTGATACCCTACAACTTACATGTAAGTGCTGAAAGACAGAAAATTGTCCCTTACTCCCCTTGCCACACAAGAATCTTATGACCACCATTCAAGCTTCCACTCTTTTGAGGGATTTGAGCTTGATTTTCAACAAAAAATAGAGTAAATATAGGTAAGAACAAAAACATTGCAAAATTTACTTTACAATTTATGGACATGGCATATTCAAAGGTAATTAAGATCAAAGACAACCTACACCTGTAAAGCAGGTCCACAGGCAGTACTAGTCCCTGGTCAAGTATATACATAAACTAGAAACAACTGCATGTAACTGAGGTTTGTAAAAACTTACAAGACCCCCAGCATTGCCAGCACTTTCAGAATGAAAGTCTTGCTGAGAAACTGATTTCCTCAACTGATCCTGCACTGATGTTTGATGGCTTTTAATATGAAACAGTTAAAACACTGGCGAACATAATGCGTAATTCTGACAGTGTAAACAGGAGTGGATCAAAACAAGACTTTTGACTAAGTGTGACCAATTTTACCTATTAGACAAACAAAATAAGAAATAATGGTCTGTCTTCCAAACAAGCTAAGTTCAAACAAAGTCTGGGTAACATTCTGTTCAAGATACAGTGGCTTGCAAAAGTATTCATACCCCTTGAACTTTTCCACATTTTGTCACATTATGACCACAAACATAAATATATTTTATTGGAATTTTATGTGAAAGAC
>JAPQRP010000001.1:32345603-32356235 GCA_037367295.1 Apogon hyalosoma
AAAATCTCAGGACCTCAAATGGCATTTACATGTGGATACAAAGACCAAACGTAGGTAAAAGATTTGTTTGACAAAATTTCCACATTGGTGTGAATGGTGTATACATGAGTGATATTTCAGACAGTACTGTGTGAAGGTAACTCCCAGTTGTGTAACTCTGTGCACTTCACCTTTCTGGTCAGTCTTGTCACAGGGTACAGGATAAGGAGTAACATGCTTATGCTAAACAGAAATGACACTCCTCTAGTGTTTTGGGATGCCAGGGGATGGGCAGTGATGCAACCACCTTTGCCTGGATATGCAAGCCCCACATGCACAGTATATCCCACACAGCTGACTAACTGATGCAACCCATGCGTTTGTGTTTTGAATCACCACCAGTACAGCCTTCTAAATGATGCATCGTGGTACATTTCCACCAGGCAAGTATATCAACCAAGTCTCCCAAATGAACTAATTTTGCCTGAATATCTTTCACCTACTATACTGACACATTCCTACAGGGATCATCATCATCCTCGCATGGCTGTGATTGATGTCACTTTATATCTTTCATCACAGCTGAATATTCCTCACCATAGCTGAATAATGAAGGATAGGAGCTACTCTCATCGCAGGACTTGTCACTGTGCATCCTCTTAAGCCCAGTTGCCCCCTGGTACTGGAGGCAGTCACAGCTGTGCTTGTGTTGCTA
The DNA here is from genome assembly GCA_037367295.1 of Apogon hyalosoma. Classification (NCBI taxonomy): domain Eukaryota; kingdom Metazoa; phylum Chordata; class Actinopteri; order Kurtiformes; family Apogonidae; genus Apogon; species Apogon hyalosoma. Next base: position 32,346,298 of record JAPQRP010000001.1, read on the forward strand.
CAGTAATGCCATGCAACACTTGTAGTAATATACATATGGTGTACATCCATGTAACAAGTATCAGCTAAAAGTAGGGCTGAAACAATTTCCTCAAGTAATTTGAGTACCTCGACTGCAAAAAATTATCAAAGAATTTTCTCTGCCTCAAGGAATCGCTTATTTAATTGTAAAGCTCAAAGCACGGCATTTCGCACCGACTACTAAATGTGGCACAATGCACTTATGTCACTCATGCTAAGGAAGATGACGGAGGATGTGAAAGTGTTCAGTTGACGCAGTGGGACAATGGAGGAAGCGAGTGGAAAAAAAAAAAAAAAGACAGAAAATGTCGAAAGTGTGGAAGCATTTCAGACTGAACACCAAGGTAAACACTGTGACATGTATCCATTGTAACACGGCCCTTCCAAACCACAACAGCACATCTCCAATGTTGCAGCATCTTCTCCAAAGACACCCAGAATGGAGTGGAGGACCCGAGATTAAATAAAATGAACGTAATGCAAATCAGTGAGATTAACGTAAATGTACCTTACTAACATAACGTTAGCCCTGCAGAGGGCTAAGTTTCTGTTAATTATAGCTGATACTGATAATGACAGTACCTCAATTATATCACTTCAACTAGGTGCACTTTTAGCCTTGTAAACTTGAATAAAAAAAAGTTGTTCAAAACTTACCAAACTCAGACTTATGAGTTTAAATAGTTTGTCTAGTTTTAAGGTCTGTGAGAGGACAAACTTAGATTACAAGAGAAATTGTTAATTTTGTACGTTTTCTGATCTGTGTTGAACAAATGTCATTTCCACCACATGTCAATATACAACTGTTATATAATTATAAATAACTTATACCACTCTGAGACCCTTTTTTAAACTATTTTTATCAGTTTTTTTAAATTGTGGAAGATTTCTTATGTGTGGTGAGTACTTATACTTTTTTTTTAATGTTTGTAGTGGTGGAAATGACATGGTGTGGTGGAAATGACAAATGAATTAATGTGAATGTAAAGAAACAGTATTTATTTGAACATTTCTTAAATACTGATAATGACAGTACCTCAAGTATCTCTAGTTTAAGTTTGTTTTTGTTTTTTTGTTTATCAGTTATTGTTTAAACTAAACTAGTTCTCGTGCCTCACAGCAAGAAGGTTCTGGGTTTGATTCCAACACCAGTCGATGGGGGTGGGACCTTTCTGTGTGGAGTTTGCATGTTCTCCCCGTGTCTGCATGGGTTCTCTCTGGTACTCCGGCTTCCTCCCACCATCCGAAGACATGCATTGATAGGTTAATTGTTTAATCTAAATTGCCCATAGGTGTGAATGTGAGAGTGATTGTTTGTCTCTATATTTCAGTCCCGCAATGACCAAGCTAACAGTCTGAGACCAGCATACCAGGAATAATTTAATAAAACAACAGACCTATGAGACAAACTTTGCAGTGTTACGCTAACACTAAGCAGATCCAACAGTATAAGTATTATTTCTCTACCAATAAAACGCAGCAAACAAGACATTAAAGAACAAAAAAAAAGTTCACATTACGAAGCAATGATTACAGATTTCGTCTTACCTTTGCCGTTTTCTGATCATAACTTGATAGAAATTAATGGAGCTTCTTCTATCGGCTAATCCATTGTTTTGTGCTACGTCAAAATGATTCCCACTGGAAACAAATGGCCTAGGGCTTAGCAGTAGCATCCGGACATTGACTGAATCTGCTGCTAATGGAACCAGCACATTAATGACTGATATACAATCTGTTGTGGTTAATGTGAAGATCCAACAGCTGTCCCTTCTGATGATTCTTAAAGTTTCTCTATGTTAAATCCCTGTGTGCTTTTATGAAATTAAAATCAGAGTCTCTGTGTGCTGTGAGCCAAACTGTTGACATTAGCTGACAGTATTTCAAAGCCACACATAACCTGTATACAAAAAGTGGATGGAGACTCCCATTAGTTGTTTTGAACTGCTGTTTTAAAGCTAGGAGTTTCACCATGTTGGCCCTTTGGACCTAGCTGCTAGAACACAAGAAACGTCATCAAATATTTGCATGCCTGTCATTCTATGGTCTTGTTAAGTGTACGTTTTCCAGCTGTCTGTCAATAAAAAAAAAAATCGTATTTTTTGAAACTCCGCAGGTGACTGAGCTGTCAATCACATCTGTCAATAAAAGTTTAATGCTGCATTTCCATCAAAGTAAAAAAAAATTAAAAATAAAAAAATTAGTAGTGATTTAAAGGTGGACCATCAGAACACTTATTAGTCTCCAAATGAAACAAACAAAACAAGAATCACTCCACGAAAAAATATTTCTGACCTAATAATTTTAGAGAGAAGTTCAGTGCAAGTCAAGGGCATTTTGGAGAAGCATTTAGTGGCCGTCTGCAGTATTACAGCCCTGCCACATTGGTTTCATTTTAGGACTGCAGTTCTGGATCTTGTCATTTGAAGCCAATGGTAGCTAGCTGCAGACTGCTGCACTGAACTGCAGAAACTGGTTACTGAGGACCTCAAGAGTAAGCAGATTTTCAAAACCTCTAAAAGTATATAGTGGAATTTAGTATACAGTTGAGACTGCCATTAGAAATGGAGTTAGCTAATGTCAATAAGAATTCAACTCCCAGCACAAATCACCATTATACTATTGTGTTCAAAAGTCTTAGTTCACCTTTAGCTTTGTTCGTTTTTTTTTCCACATGGATGTAAAGAGCATACAAATTCATATTTACTTATATCTCTACAACAACCAAATACAAAAAACATGTACACAAAACACATGTACACTCAAAAAAAACCTTGAATGATCTCTACAGCAGCTGAAACAATAACAAACCTTTGACATTTGTTGAAAGAAACTTGCTAGAGCAGTAAGTCTCCTATTGTCTGTACAAAAGAGTTGAAAACATGTGAAGTAAAAAGGGAGGTATGAAAACCAGAGAGTAGAATGGCTTTTTGTCTGTGTGAGCTCCAAATTTTGCCTCTTGACCTTTCAATTTCAGTTACAATTTGTACATAGCTCCATTGTACAAATTTCTTAAATAAACATATAATTTGCCGGCATCCATCCAAACTTGCATTATAAGGAGGCTTGTCCATGACTAAATACTGGACAGTTTAGTCTATAGAAACTGCTTTTTGATTTCATCTTAAATGTTTATTGTTAAGGTACTTTCCATATTTCCAGTATGCTCTGATAGTAGGTTGAGAACTGAGAGTAAGAAATATATATGTATGGTCATTTTAACCTTAATAAAGTAATCCATTTTTATCACAGCACTTAATCCATAATATTAAGACATTTTAGGACACATCATATCATAACCTTGCAAAATTCCATTGTAGAAACTGGTTGATGCTGACTTTGGAGACTTCAGAGCAGAAAAGAAATCAATTGGCTGTTCCAAACTAAATAAAAAAATGTTTTAAAGAATGTGTGTGACAGAGAGACATTACCATCGAAGGGCGATCTTGATGGGCGTGGTGAGACAGGAGGTGAACAGGTCAGCGGGGAGGTCAGGGTTCATAGGCAGCAGTTCACTGGCTTCGCACGCCGCCAGCTGGATGCAGTTCTTCATGGAAGGGGGCAGCGGCATCTGGGCCAGGGGATGGCTGGGATTGATGGCTGCAACCTGGACAGACAGAGGCCAGTTATTTAGCTGTGAAGCAGGATGTTGACAAATATATAAACATTTCATACATTTGTCAGACTTTGACTCCAGCTACAGCGGAGAAATATTTGTCAGAAATCATATATCAGTATTTTTAAGATGAATGTGTATATGATGTGCAAGTTGGAATTTTCTACAGTGGGATAAATTATCCGTTGTAGTTAGATTGTCCTACCCCACAAACATAATATTCATTTTGAATTGAACCAATACAGGTGGCATCAGGCATTTTACACAGTGTTACATCACAGATTATTGATATTATTGATATTTCTAGGCCAGGAGGTGTCTATTAATCTATAAAGTCCACTGACACATCTCTATCTGTTTATGTTTTATATCTGTAGGCATGTTTCATATGTATGTTTATGTTTTATACTTGTTTTATATCTGTTCATCCATTTGCTTTATTTATCTGTTTACCTTTAGCCATCTTTAGAGTGTCTCTGCACTAAAAATATTCACTTAGGCTACTTTAACCTGTGTTTGTCTGCCACCGAGGGAATAAAATCAAAAATTAAAGGTTCAGTGTACCTTATTTAGGGGAGTAGTAGCAGTAAATAAGGTGAGTAAAACAAAAAAGGTAACAAATAAGGTAACAAAAACATTCTTTTTTCATGTGATTATACACATTCATAATGAAAGCATTCTCTCACTATAGTTCACTTTTACAAATAGATCCTCTTAAAACTTAAACACTAGAGCTTTAAACACATTTCAGATAACCTTCCCACTGGAACTCAAAAATACTTTGACATAGTAATGTCACATTTACAACTAAGGATTGTAGAAACACATTCTATGATCTCAAAGTAACTATGTAATGTTATTAAGAGAACGGTAAAACTATCTGAAGTTCATTTAGACTGTGGCAGGTCAGAAAGAGGTGAGAGGCAAAGACTGGCTTGGCTTTAAGGAGAGCAGGTTAAGTAACCCAAGTTCAAGTCATACTTGGTTCTGTCTACCCTTACATTGCTTGAGCCTCTTATACAATGTGTGATTTTATTAAGTCTTGATGAAAATTAAATGACGTAGCACCAATGACTAACTAGGAACATGTCATGACATGACCCACTGATCAATGCACCAAGTGTGTTTACACAGCTAAAACTACTAACCTCAAGCTTGCTCTGTAAAATTATCCCCCTAGGTTGCCTTCTTTTCTCAAGTCCAAACTGGGTACACACTTTCCACCTTCCTTTCAACTTTGGATTTTGTCTGTTCACCTTACTAATGTGAACTTGTGATCATTAATATTGCTTAATTGTTTACTATTTTTGTGCTGCAGGCAGATGATGTGCACTGATGGAGTTTAATTCTTGTAGCCTGCGATTATGTAGATTTTATCATACGGTCACTTGTGTTGTACTAAAATTTATAAAACTGCTGTTAAAATCCTCTAAAATGTTTTCTGAAAATAAGTATTGGTGTCATATGCTATTTACAAAACTGAAAATGTATGTGAGGACTTCATTGGACAACATGTTTCTGTCTGACATCTTTGAGCTATTTCTTAAATATATACCATATGTCCCAAAAAAATTACAATTTGAATTTCCACACTGATAATTTTTAAAATAATTAAACAATCAAAATGCTATTTCAGGGTATGAGACTGTAACTTGTTACCTACATCTTGCAGAAACCCCAATTTAATTTGGTTCAGTGGTCATGGAGAAATGTGGATCTTTGTTAAGCATGTTATGGGTTTGTTTCTTCCAAGTTTGGTCTGGCAGGGAATCATTTAGTTTTGTCAAGTGTTAAGATTAACTTTAATTAATGTGCTAAGTTGAGCATTTATATTATTTTGCTTTAACCAAATTTTTTTTGTTTGTTTTAGTTTTTAAGGGAAGAGTTCAGTGTAAATATGTAAATATTATTGTTCAAGATCATCTTGATGACAAAAGAGAGAAAAAAAGAAAAAGAAAACCAAAATGAAGGAAAGGCTCAATCCAGTCTTCCATGAGTTAACAAGACTTTCCTACATTTCCTAATGGAAATGTAACCCGTGTGCTTGCCTCTCGCCGGATCGGTGGACTCGTGGCTAGGTGCGACGTAAAAGCAAGAAATAGCTCCCGTTTCCTTCATATGTGGAATGTGTGCATCAGTGTTTGTGGACTGACGTCACCACAGACTTTCTGTAGACCTGTATTCAGATGAGAAGCCTCCCACAGTCTGTGTCAGTCCTGTTAAAGCACTGTTTAAATAGGCTCCTTTAACTGAATAGCTCCATGTGTCTGTGTATGTGATCCCAGCTGAGCTCATTCAGTTCATAGAGAGAATTTATGGGAAGTGTTTGAGCTTTATTATATTTATTTATTTATTTATTTTCAATATATTTATTTTTATTGTATTCATCATTATTTATTATTTCTGTTTATTTTTAATTTTACTGTACCTGTATTTTTTCATCATTTTATTTTTGTTGTGAAGCCTTAATTACCTTAACTGTCTGCAGCTGAGTCACACAGACCACAGGTGCCGTTACCATGACGACCACTGCAGGCAGTGAAGACACAGACGCAACCACACTCAGTTATGCTCTGAAAGTGCTCCTGAACTCCTGCGAATTATGGGAAAACCGTAAATGATAAATGATAAAAAAAAAAACTAGCATTAACATGAGTGGCAGAAGGCCCTGGGGAACACAAAGATGTAGTTTTTTGTTTTTTTTTTTTGTCTGTACTGTGAGAAATGACTGACTTATGGCAGTGTAAAAACAGTCAACTCACCAGGAGCAAAAAGATCCGATTGGTCCAAATTTGTATTGGTTTGAATAAGAGCTGACAAGGGAGTTGGCCCTAAACTACTGTCTGCAATTTCACTTTAAAAAGAGCTAGATCTTCAAACATGGGTTAATTTGAATCCTAGGAACCATGGCTACATTTCTGGAAAAGACCATTCACCTCCTATGTATCGTTTGGCTGGGAGGGTAAGTTTTTCAGAAAATTTTCAGGTAAATTTTTACTGCTCTTCCACTCTAGCCGATGACATCACCCACTCTAAAAACTCAGATTTTGAGTCAACCCAGGGGGTTTTGAAGACTCGCCTATTGAAAACCGTAAACCCCATCCTAATACCAAAGACATTCTTGGAGAGATACATTTTTCGTGTTGACCAGATAATTTTAGGATGAATCGTTTGGGAATGGTAGCCACTTCAAAATGGCCCAATTCATTTCAGATGGACATTTTTGACTGTTTTTTTGCAATTTTAACGAAATCTGTGCATCAGAATGTAAATCTAAATAGACAGCACATATTTCGAGACCAGGCTACACATTTTTGCAATTATACATCTTGGTCTATTTCCAACGGTGTGGGCCACATTTTTTTCAAAAGTTTTTTGTATACTAAGTCATAATGAAACATAATAATAATTAATGCTGCAAGCAGCATTGGGTGGGACCTAGCATCGCACATTCTGCCTCCTGCGTGTTCCGCCTCCCGTGACCGTTGACACCTCAGCTCAAGTCACACCTCTCCATAATGACAAAGGCTCCCACCCTTTTGTGTTCGTCCTCATTACATCCCTACAGAACACCAGCGGGCCTTTGCTGAAACTACCATTACCTTTTAATGAGGCTTTTGAAAAACCCTACTGTGTGTATGTGCATGTGTGGGAGAGACAGAATCAGTTTGAATAATGAATTGAAATTTTATGAATAATCGATCATAACAATCATGATTCACCATATTTAAGTCTTTCATTTTGAAAAACCCTACTGTGTGTGCATGTGGGAGTCTGTGAGAGAAAAATTTCTAATTAAGTGAAACTGTCAAGTGTTTGGTCATAAAAATGAAAAGAAGTTGATACTCATTTATTATTTTTAATAAGTCTTTTATTTTGAAAAAATACACTGTGTACTATTTCCTCTGTGTGCAAATTGCTAGATACCTACATTGCACCAATGCAAAGGAAATATAGTTAAGATCACTGGGGAATTGAACCTGGGGCTTCTGTATGACAGCCCTTTGCACTAACCACCACACAGGCAGAAAGCTGCTGGCTGAGCAGTAGGTCTTTTAACATAGACATAAAGTCTTCACCGTCAAAATCAAAAGTTAAAGTAGTTTTCACCAAAACGGAAATTATTCAATAACTGTATGGCCTATCTCAAAAATTCTTTCACGTGTATTCTCTGCACACTCTTGTGAACAAACTAATGTATAGCATGTGTGAAAAAAGTCTGAAATAAATAAGAAAAAATCATGAGAACATGGCAATACTTTGAAAGGCAAATTGCAAACTTCCTGTTGGATTTAGCTCATGGGTGTCCATGTATGATTTGTCGGGCTCAATGAGACCAACATTTTGGTGTTGGTTTCATGTCTGTACGACATTCCTACTGGCCGCTAGGGCAGTTTTTGTATGTTTTTGTCTACATAGGTGGTGCTACAGAGCCCATTTTGGCACCTAAGGGGTTAATTTGGATATGTTATCAAAGTGTTTGCCAGCCATGACATGTATGCCAAATTTGGTGAGTTTTGGAGCATGTTGAGGGGGTGAAATGGCAGTTTACAGTCTAAAAAGTGTAAAAATAAACTAATTTGAATAAATCCATAACCATACTTCCTATCTCAAAAATTTTTGCATGGGAGAGTTGTGGTGAGTCTGGTGAATGTATAGATATATAACATGTGGGCAAAAAGTCCAAAGTGAAAAATGAGTTTCAAACATCTCAACTTTCTGGGCGTATAAAAAAAAAACTAAGATGATTAAGAAAAAGTTACAAGACCACTTTTTTGAGAAGGCTTTACTCTATCTTTTGATGCTATTTAGAAAACAGTACGACAAACGGTGTCATACGAGTTAATTTTAGAAATTTTATTTTGAAAGCTAAATTGCGAACTTCCTGTTAGAGTTACGTAATGAGTGTCACTGTATCATTTGTAGTGCTTCATAAACCAAACATTTTGGCATTGGTTCCATGTCTCTATGACATTTCTACTGGCTGCTAGGCTTGTTTATTTTTTTTATTTTTTTTTTTACATAGATGGCACTAGAGAGCCCATTTTGGCACTGATGGGGTCAATTTTGACATTTTATAAAAAAATTTGCCAGACCTGACATGCGTGCCAAATTTGGTGAGTTTTTGAGCATGTTTAGGGGTCAAAATCCAGTTCAAAGTGGCAGAGTAAGAATAATATAAAAACTAACAAAAAACAATAGGGCCTTGCCTTTCCAAGCAAGTCCGCTCACACTGTGTGTGAGTGGGACTTACCTTGCAGGCTCGGTCCCTAATAAATATGACGGACAATAGTCCCCTGTGCCTTGCATTACATGCAAGCACACGGGGAATAATATAATATCTTTCTTTAATCATTCATTTTTGCACCTTACCAACATTTGCAAAACTCAGAAATCTGCTTCCTTTTTGATGTAATTCATTATTCATTTCATTAGTTGAAAATAAAAAGAAAGTCACTTTTTCAAAAGAGATATTTTTGTGCGAGAACACAATGAACAACTTCGTATTTGTAAGGCATGAACACAATGAGAGTTGTAGTGTAAAACACTTCTCTGTTAATCAATCACTTCTTCCCGAACTGTCACACATCCAATGTTTAGGAAAGAAGATAGAGATAGAGTCTATCCCCGTGTAGTAAACACTAAAAAGCCTAATACCATAAAGCCTATAGGAGTGAGATCAAATCATTTAATAAAAATAGTTTCGGATAGTAGTCAAATTAAAAGAACACCTAATAAACATATAAAATATGGATTGCTAAACATTAGGTCAATTTCATCTAAATCTCTCTTAGTAAATGACTTAATTGGTAATTATAAAATTGATATTTTGGCTCTGACTGAAACTTGGCTTCAGCAAGATGAGTATGTGAGACTAAATGAATCCACGCCACCAAGTCACGTGAACTTTCACACAGCTAGAGGCACAGGTCGAGGTGGAGCAGTGGCAGTAATATCACACTCTAGTTTAGGTCTTAGCCCTAAAACTAATCACACTTATCACTCATTTGAAAGTCTACTTTTGTTAGTTACTGAACCCAACTGGAAAAACCAAAAGCCAGTTCTATTTGTAGTGGCCTATTGCCCTCCTGGTCCCTACTCACAGTTTTTTTATCAGAATTCTCTGACTTTTTATCCAGTGTAGTGTTAAACTGGGATATTCTAATAGTAGGAGATTTTAACATACATGTTGATAATGACAGTGACTCACTTGGTAATACTTTCAGTGGCCTACCAGACAGGATTGGCTTTGTTCAAAAAGTAAATAAACCAACTCACAGTCAAACACACCCTGGATCTGA
>JAPQRP010000001.1:32380636-32395691 GCA_037367295.1 Apogon hyalosoma
ACTGAAAAACACAAAATTTAATCTTTATGACACTTAAATACAATTTGCATAATAATTTGGAACGCAGTGTAAACACTTGTTTGGCAGATGGACATCCAATTTCAATTGTACAAATCAAACATCTGCTTTTTTGGACAGTGGTAAATGTGTGGTGCATCCTGTTATACGAACCTGCCTGTCACTGTCAGCTCACTAAGCCAGAATTACTGTGGCTTGGTTAGCAGAAGTATTTGAGTCTGTTTCAAGTGGTTCTTTTGAGACTGTCAGCGCTACAAGTATTCAGTTTGTTCACTTTAACAGGCAGCACTTTGTGCAAAGTGTTTGCTGTTCACGATATTAGAAAAACACATCCAGATGAGTGAACGTCTGACATTTGGTGAGTCTGGATCTGGATGATATTCTTCTTTTGCCTTCATATATCCTTCTATGTCCAACTTTCATTTTAACATGTTATGTATTATTTAAATACATTTTTTAGAGTTGAAGCCATGCTCTGAAATTAACATGACCCTGATAGTAGAGCAAAGATTGTTTGAATTACACGTCATTCTTAGTGGTATTTTCAACAATTGTTCTAGAGCACTCATATCGCATGTTATTGCCTGATCACAGTCTCTGTCTCCATCTCTCTCTATCAGCTGATCGACTTTCAGTTCAGTTCGCTGTGCATCAGTTGCATCCATGTGTCTCCCCCTACTCCCCCCCTTCTCCCTCAGGCTCTGTCTCTGTCTTTCTCTGTCTCTCTCTCTCTCTCCCTTTAACCCCAACTGATCAAGGCAGACAGCCATCCTCCAGGAGTCAGGGTCTACTCCAGGTTTCTGCTGGTTAAAATTAAGTTTTTCCTCACCACTGCCACCAGTCACGACTGTTTGGTCCTGGAGGATTCTGTTGGGTTTCTGTAAATTAGCTTAAGAGTCTGGTTTAGACCAGCTCTATATGTAAAGCGTCATGAGATAACTTTTGTTATGATTTGGCGCTATATAAATAAAATGTGATTGATCGGTTGGTCGATCGGTTGGTCGACTGACTGACTGACTGAAAATATGGATCATTATAAGTAAAGGCAAATTTGAAATACTTCAAAAAATTTGTCAAATATTCAAAAATCCAAATTTCTCAAAACTGTGAACAAACTTTATAGAGATTTTCCCAAGGAAGATACAAATAAAATTTGAAATGAATCCGTTTTGTCAGAGATGAAGATATTTGAAGAAATGGCTAATGAAGACAGTGACAAAGACAGCGATGAAGACGCTGGACATAGTGACTTCACAATAGCTCGTGGCCTATCAGCCGGTGAGATAAAATCAGTAACTTCTTTAAGATCTTAATAAAGGCTGAATGCAAAAATTGCTACAATATACCTCCACTTTGACATGAAATGCTCACTGATCTCCCATTCAGTAGCCAGTGACACAACTACTTCATTATATAGGATAAGGAATAGGTATCTGAAATAAAGTAAGGGGGGGAAAGCAAGGAGAACGGGGGAAGAGAAGAAGACACAAGGCCCGAGGGTGCACTGAGGACGTGGAGGCACCAGCTAAGCTCCGACAGCAGCAGTGCATCATTGTGAGTGGGTGCTTACTTACAAGTGAACAGCTCCAGTTTTATGTCTGGTTTACAAGTCAGCCAGTATGTACACTGCAGTGGTGCTGAACCCTGGAGCCACAGCATCCAGATAAGCTGTTAGTTATGCTTAATTAAGTTTAGTGGTTTAAAAGGTACAAGATGGCTTCATAACCAAACCCCTTTATGGGTGATCAGATATGTTGGCTGCAGGAACATCAGTCCAATGTAAAGGTGTCGGGCATCGACCCCTTAGCCACTCATATACATGACACCCTTTTTAAACTTTTTTTCTTATATTTGTGAGGACATGTCAATGCCTCTAAATGGGAAGCATTTAACAATAAACAATTTAATTACAACTAAATGACCTGTCTTTTCTAAGTCTACGTGCAATGATGACCTTTCACCTGAGGTCAGGATGTTCTCTTGTGGTGCTGCAGCTGTGACCTTCTATGTCAGAGAAATGACGTAATAATTACAGTTCACGTCATTCTAAAGTGGGCAAACTTCATCTCTGACAAGTTGGTTCATGGCATTATGTACATGTTTTATTGTATTTTCCTAGATGAAGTGAGCTGCACATTTGTGCCAATAACGGACCTCTTTGGACTCTCTTACCCGGGAAAAAAAACTTCCCCTCAACCCCAAATTTCCCTAAACAAAGTACCTGTAGAGGGGTAAGACTTTTCAGACTCTGTGTGCTGAAGACTGCTGACTGGTGGAACACCAGTGTTCTGCACTTGCGTTCACCCATTATGTTTTATCCAGGGGTGTCTGTGTCTTTTCCATACAGATCGCATGGTTTTATTTGCAATGTAATAAAACACAAGGAACAACAGCATAACTTGAGCCTCCTCCATCCTGGTGTATTGTGTCACACAAATAATGATGCAGATTTGTCGGCAGCTATTTATAGTGTCATCCTTCTTGTTTGCCTTAAGATTCTTTTTACTACCATCTACTGGACTGGAGGTGTACTGCACTTTCTTTAAAACATGATTTCTGAAGTCATGTAAGGTTTTAGCCAACAACGGTGGTGAAAAACTTAGATTCCTTCATCATTGTGTTGATATGTGCTGACTGATGTAGAAAGCAGCAAATACAATGGTCCTTACTGGGTTACATCGAGCTATATTACCATATCCTGAAGAAGTCTGCTGCAGGTCTCATTTGCCTAAACTAAATACCTTAGGACCATCTGCTCACAAGAAACTGCAGAAATGTTACACCTGTAAAATACCAAACTGATGTCCTGATTTGTGTGATGCTTGTCATATTCACTATTAATCAAATCGTATGGCAAACTAGCAGCTGCTTAGTTTCTCCCCTTTTCAATATTGTTATTTCTCCTGCTTTTTTGCACCTCAAGGAACCAGCCAGTACTGCTATCAAGGCCATGATGCACACACAAATACCCAATTAAAAGTGCATGTGTGCTCTTTGAAAGTTCACCTAATCAAATTTGCATTTTAAAAATATTTCCATCTAATGTGTAGATGCCTACAGCCAACAATTACATGTTAAGCATATTCATTTTCTAACAGTTTTTTGCTTAGAAATCACTATTTGAGTGACCCGCATGCCTCATAAAATCTGACCAAGACCTCCACTCATTTCCCAAAGTGTAAGCACGTTTTTTTTTATTGTGTCTACTAAAGCTAATACACTTACTTGAAACAGCTTGTCAAATAGAGGCAATTATTAAGAGTTAATTGTGGACCGCAGCACGGTGCATGGTACCTTATTAAAAACCCAGATCTCTCCATTGACAGTGGGTCGTGGAACCCCGTGGCCATTATAGTGGAAAAGGACTCGCTCCTCTTTGGCATTGCGTCTTAGTGACGTGCACAGCTTCTTCACCTCATCCACTGTGGGGTCCAAACTCTGCTTATAACGCGCCTGCAACACAGAAACAAAAAGAGAACGTCAACATCACTGCTTTTCTATTGAAAATATTCACGATTCTGGTAAGACTCTCCTGGGTTTGTAACACAGTGTCCAATAGAATAATAGTTTTACTATCTACTGTATATTCTGCTCAGTTGAGGGTAAAAGTAAAGAAGTAAAAATCATCTTCAGTTTTCTTTTATCTTTAGTAGTTATTTGTTTACACTCCTGAACAAAATCTTAAGGCCAGGGGGAAAAAATACAGTAATAGATTCAAAAAAATTAAAAAATACAGAGAAGACAATTTATTGAAAGTGCATTTTACTCAGACTGTTCATCAGCTTACATCCTGGTTATGATTCACCTTTGTTTAATGTGAATTCTTGTCATTTTTACCTGGTCTTAAGATTTTGTTCTGGAGTGAATATTCTCAGTTAAAATAATTCCACATATTCCAGTATTTTCATGTTTTACTTAACTAGCTCATGCATGTTTTGATGTTAAACAACCATTTTCTCATCATAATTGTTTTGAAGAATCTACTTCCAGATTCCTTAAATGTTCAAATGTTTGGCACATGTTTGTCATTTTCTGAACATAGTTTTAAGCCACAAAAAGTCATTGTAGAGTTTGCCTTGTTCAGTAACACTCAGAACTCACATCACATACAACGGGCAGTCTTACGATGAAAATAAGGACTTAACCACAAAATTGGGGTCTGCAGGTGTGTAAATGTCTTGATCTTGGTCTTCTATGAATATTTAAAGTCTCAAACATCTGATTTCTTCAATTTTCACTTAGTACCAATAATCAGCTTTGAACTGTAAAGAAATTAGAATTTGACAGTATATGATATAGTATATTGTGATAACTATATACACTATAACGGGGTCACCAATCCTGGTCTTCAAGGGCCAGTATCCTGCATGTTTTAGATGTATCCCTCTTCCAACACACCTGATTCAAATGATAACCCTATCATCAAGCTCTGCAGAAGCCTGATAATGACTGTCAGGGAAACATCTAAAACATGCAGGATAGTGGCCCTCGAGGACCAGGAATGGTGACCCCTGCACTATAATATATAACATTTTTAGGCTAACTGCAGCAGTAAGGTAGCCAATCTACCAACAGAAATTATCAGAGGAAAATTCAGCACTGCTTCATTCAATCTTTTTGTATTTATGAGAGTGAATCACTATTACACATGTAAAACAACATGAAACACACAAAACTAACAGCAATCATTAAAAAAAAAGGACAAATTTAACAGTTGTATCGCACTTGTAAATCCTCAGAGACCAAATAGTGTGTGCCTGCTCATCATGTTATGCAGCACCTGCTGGTGTTACATATACAGCAAATGGAACCCTTGGGAAATGGATAAATGTATGCATCTCTTTAAGTCATAATATTGAATATATTCATACATGAAAATGTCCACGAGTTTGTGTTTCCTACTGTCATTGTGACCCTTTTGTATGAAAGAGGCCAGTGAATGTGAGTGATCCCACAGTGACTGACATAAACAGACCAACCACTGTTATTTTAATTAGACACATTTCTCTGGCAGATGACTTATTACCCGGCACTTGAAGTCATTGTTATCTAGGACATGGAAGCACAATGTGCCTTATGACACCCTCCTCTACAGTGTGTGGAGGCGTGTCTGACAAAACCAGTGATACAGTAACCAGTAGTAACCAGAGTATTTTATATTTATACATTTCTATATCACAATAAATACATTGTTAGCTAAAACACAAAATGTCTCAATGTTTTGTTTTAGCTAATTTTACTGTAGTATTGATTGTGTGTAGGGCTTACTATAATAAATAATATTATATATATTGTCCATCATACAATCATCTTCTATATGGTTTTCATTATTACTGTGTTATTTTATTTTGTCCTTTACCTTGTATTCAGTATTCTCATCTTTTATGCCATTTCCTCTTTTACATTGTTTTATTGTTACATCTTTTACACTGTTTTTGGCTTGATTCATATTTTTCCCCATGTGCTTGCATGCAATACAAGGCACAGGGTACTATTGTTCATCATATTTATCATTCTGTTTTATTATTAATATGACTTAAACAAAAAACTTTGGAAAAAATGTGGCCCACACCGTTGGAAATAGCCCAAAACATGTAATTGCAAATATGTGCAGTCTGGTCTCAAAAGGTGTGCTATGTATTTAGACTGACATTCCAATGCACAAATTTCATTAAACTAGCAAAAAAACAGTAAAAAAAAAATGTGCATCCAAAATGAATTGGGCCATTTTCAAGTGGCTACCATTTCCAAACAATTTGTCGTAAAATTATTCGGTCAACACAGAAATGTTTGGCTTGGCCCAAAGATTATCTGTGTGGTCACATCATAATGATATCACTTATGGTTTTTGCACAAAAACGCAAACAAAACAACCCCATCCATTTTCAATGGGAGTAACAAAAACATTGCCTTTTTTGGCACTGCTCCTGTTTTGCCATACTTTTACCTACAGACTTCATTTAAACTTTAAAACACGGGTATTTTTGTCATCTCTCCAAGAATGTCTTTGGTATGAGGATGGAGTTTACGGTTTTCGATAGAGGACTCTTCAAAACCCCCTGGGTTGACTCAAAATCTGAGTTTTTAGAGTGGGTGATGTCAACGGCTAGAGTGGAAGAGCAGTGAAAATTTACCTGAAAATTTCCTGGAAAACTCACCCTCCCAGCCAAACGATACATAGGAGGTGAATGATCTTTTCCAGAAATGTAGCCACAGTTCCTAGGATTCATATGAACCACTGTTTGAAGATCTAGCTCTTTGTAAAGTGAAATGGCAGGCAGTAGTTTAGGGGCAACTAACTCCTCAGCTCTTATTCAAACCAAAACAAATTTGGACCAAACAGATCTGCTTGCTATTGGTGAGTTGACTGTTTTTACACCGCCGTAAGTCGGTCATTTCTCACAGTATAGACAAAAAAAAAAAACAACCTGCATCTGTGTGTTCCCCAGGTCCTTCTGCCACTCATGATCATGTTAGTTTTCACCAATCATTTACAGTTTTCCCATAATTCGCAGGGGTTCGGGAGCAGTTTCAGAGCATAACTGAGCATCTGTGTCTTCACTGCCTGTGGTGCCTGTTGTATTGATAACAGCACATGTGGTCTGTGTGGCACAGCTGCAGACAATTAAGGTAATTAAGGCTCCACAACAAAAATAAAACAATGAAAGAATACAGCTACAGTAAAATTAAAAATAAACAGAAATAATAAATAATGATGAATACAATAAAAATAAATATATTAAAAATAAATAACTATAATACAGCTCAAAAACTTCCCATAAATTCTCTGTATGAACTGAATGAGCTCAGCTGGGATCACATACACAGACACATGGAGCTATTCAGTTAAAGGAGCCTATTTAAACAGTGCTTTAACAGGACTGACACAGACTGTGGGAGGCTTCTCATCTGAATACAGGTCTACAGAAAGTCTGTGGTGACGTCAGTCCACAAACACTAACGCACAGATTCCACATATGAAGTGAACAGGAGCTATTTCATCGCACCTAGCCACGAGTCCACCGATCCGATGAGAGGCAAGCACACGGGTTACATTTCCATTAGGAAATGTAGGAAAGTCTAGTTTTTTATGTTATTTTCATCCATTTTGTCTTTCACACAGTTTTTATCTTGCTGGTTAACATGTTGACGTAACCTGTGTGCAGATGAGGATCCACCTGTAAACACACTGAGTCCAGAAATCCAAACTTAATGCTTAATCCATTCATTATGCTCAAGGACAACAATTACAGATTTGAAA
Organism: Apogon hyalosoma; assembly: GCA_037367295.1. Lineage (NCBI taxonomy): Eukaryota > Metazoa > Chordata > Actinopteri > Kurtiformes > Apogonidae > Apogon > Apogon hyalosoma. The sequence goes on from JAPQRP010000001.1 coordinate 32,387,916, forward strand.
TATTTAATGTAGGAGGACTGCATCATTATGGATTCAGATTTCATCTGCCAAAGGAGAAAAAGGAACTAAATCAGATTAGAAGTGACTAACCGGCTGGCACATTGAGATATTAAGTGGTCCAATATGATTTTGACTGTGCTTCAAAAGATCTAACACCTTTAAAAGTGTATTAACATTTTTTATGAACAACAGACTATTTAGATAATGCAGATGGATATTTTAGCACAGACTTTGTAAGCATCAAGCTCGAAGGAGGATGAATCCAGTGATTGGAAAGTTTCTTAAAGCAAGCAAAATAATAAGTATAATTTGCAGGTAAACAAAAAAGCTTTTACATTTCTGAGTGAACTTTCAATTGACAAGGGTATAAAATAAAATGTAAAATACAAAAAGCTCTACAATCCTGATCTTTACAGCTCTTGCAGTACTTTGTGAGTCATGACAGCAGATACTCTACAAAAACTGCAGCCAGATAGAAATTAGGAACTCACATAAAACAGAAATGTTGGGATTTTCTAAAATGTAATAAAAGGAAAAAAAAAAAAAAAGACTGACTCGTTAAATAACTCAAACCTTTACTTATCTGTCAAAAGGTTAAAAAAAAAAAGCAATATTTTCACTGAAAAAACAGACAAAAAGACAAAGACATAATGCACTGAAGAATCCCCAAGTACCACAGTTGTGTCATTCTGAGTCCACTGTCAGTAGGTTCACTGGTGACAGGTGAAGGATCATGACTGGACATAAGAACCAGTCTATACAAGTATGGGGTGAGACTGTGATTACTTCAACATAAAACCGAGTTGATCTACAACTACAGAACACAAAGGGAAACCTCAGTGTGTCAAGGTCAAGACAGGATTACTACTGCAACAACACATCTTCAGTAGGGCAAAATTAACCTGTCTCACGACGGTCTAAACTAAGCTCACGCTCCCTATTGGTTGCACTGTGAAGTGTGTGTGACCATTTGCCCCTTAGGCTATTTTACCAGGGTGAATACAGATATACAGTCATCTTCAAAATGATTCATACCCTTGTTAATTTCTGTAATTTTCTAATTTTTGTGATAAAATAAATGCATTTTGTAAAGTTTGTTTATGACTTATATGTGACTAACAAGTGAAAGAATGATAACAATACACAATTCAAGACATTATTTATTTCAGGAGGGTTTCATTCATGAATGTTCAAAAAATGCCATGTTCAAAATTATTTATACCCTATTCATACTGAGTCCAATATATTTCTTTAATAGTCAAAAGCATAGTCTTTGTTTTTTTATGACTGCTTCTAGATGAGTCCTGTATATGTCCGCAAGCTTCCTACATGTCTCCTGTGGGATGTTAGTCCACTCTTCCTTGGTGAAAGCCTCAAGCTGGGTCAGGTTGGTTGGTTTTCTAGCCATCACTCTGGTCTTCAAGTCTTGCCACAAGTTCTCGATGGGATTCAGGTTAGGACTCTGACTTGGCCATTCTAGGACACTGACATCACTGTCCTTGAACCACTTTTTCACTACCTTGGAGGTATGTTTGGGATCATTGGCCTGCTCATACTTCCAGTTGTGGCCCAGCTGGAGTTTCTGAGCGGATTCCCTCACATTTTCATCAAGGATTCTGATGTAATCCTCCTTTCTCATGATTCCTGGAATCTTGATGAGGTTCCCTGTACCACTGGAAGAGAAGCATCCCCATAGTATTATGTTTCCACCACCATGCTTGATGGTGGGTACAGTGTTCTTCGGCTTGTACGATTCTCTCTTCCTCCAGACGTATTGAGCATCCATATGGCCAAATAGCTCCAAGTTTGTCTCATCAGACCACAGGATGGTTGACCAAAAGCTGGGATCTTGCTTCAGATGATTTCTAGCAAAGGCCAGGTGAGCCTCCAGATGTTTCTTCTTGAGCAGTGGCATCTTCCAAGGCCTACGTCCATGGAGAACTCTTCTGTGCAAGATTCGCTCAATGGTGGACCCTGACACCTTCATCTCTGCCTGGTCAAGCATTTCAATTAGGGCCTTGGTTGTGGTCTGGGAGTTGTTGTTGACCTCATGGCAGATTTTCCTGGCAAGTTTGGGGGACACCTTAAGCTTCCTACCACACCCACTGAGGTTTTTAACAGTGTTGAACCTCTTGTGCTTGTTAATTATGCTCTGGACTGTTGTCACAGGGACATCATGCTGCTTTGAAATGTCTTTGTAACACTTTCCTTCACTGTGGGCACACAAAAACATTGACGTAGATCCTCACTTAACTCCTTCTTAGAATGATAATCAGAAACGGAGAATGACCAGCTTACTTTTTCTCTATTTCTATTCTTCTGGAAAGATGCTATTAAACATTAGTCAAACAAAAAAGTTATTGTTTCACTGGAATATTTTGAAATAACTATAGGACAAAGATTAGCACATTCACAGGCCATTTTTGTTCAGATATTGTCATAGGTATGAATAATTCTGAACATGTACAAAAAAATATTTTTGGCTCTATCTATTGTTATGCAAATGACATTTAGCCAATTCATATGTGGATTTGTGCATAGCAACAAGTAGACAAAAGATACATTTGAAGTACCAACATAATACCTTTTACAGCTGGAGAATCTAAAAAAGAATGTCCTTTTTCATGAGGTATGAATAATTTTGAAGATTATACATGTGCTCAGAAGGACTTTGGAAAACTGCAAACACACTGTACCTATGCATGGCAACAGCTGTGGATCAGCTGTGGAAGTGACATAAAGGGCCTGTCCCCAAGTCCCCCCTTGGCCCTACAATTCGTCCCTATCCATACGTTTGGAGTCATGTTTCGGAGGGGTAGGGTGTCCCATTTCTCTTTAGTATCGAGGGAGAGTGGAAATTCTGCCCCTTCGAATGGAGTCAGCTTGGATGCAGACTCGCAACGATTGCTTCAGATGGAGGGGGAGAATTTGCCGCCCATAATGCTTTGCGCCACCCACAATGCTTTGTGAACACTTCCGCTTTCCCCGCGTAAACATATGGTAAACATGGCAACAGGAGCTGGAAAGGAATCGCACAAAAATAAGTTTTCTTTTCAAATAGCAATCTTCTTTGCAAATCTGATGGTACATCTTACTTTTTTGCAAACGAAAACACATGTCGAGTTAGAATGTTACATTTGTTATTTTTAGACTATCGTAATTACCGTGCCACCTTAACTCAAGTTCACCAATTTTGTAAATCCCCTTACACAATAATAGTCGCAATGTCTTGTAAAATTGGTGGGATGTCAATGATAGTGTATAAGAAAAGATGTATAAGAAATGACTCGTCATATACGCGACCTCATCACTTACTGATGACGTCGGTGTCCCAATGTGTCGGTAGAAATCCCTACCACTTGCGACTCCATTCCGAAGTGGACTTCAGAAACGAGTGGACTCCAAAACGAGTGCTAGTTGCCAAGGGGGGACTTTGGGACAGGCTCAAAGGCCCTGACTCAGTCATGTCTGTACTGCAGCATAAGCAGAGCACTAGTGTCTGCTTTCTCCTTCTCTCTTTTCTTTTCACCTCTTTCTTGAAAACAAAACTGCAAGAGCCATGATGTGAATAAACGCTCATTTAAACAACATGCAAAATTCATGGCTTAGAATTAATTAGAACTGAGAGTATATGAGAGCATGCACATGTAAATGTATTCAATGTTGATGATGCTCCTGTTAGTGAAGTGGGTAACATCACATGTGCAGCACAGTGAGAGATGGAGCAGCATTAGTCACAGGAGCATAGTTTTTCTACCGTGTACCATTTTATTCTTTCACTACACAGTTTTAAACCATATTACATCTTCTATCACTGGCATAAGACTGCAGTGCTCTGATCCTACAGTTCATTTGGTTCTTATTTATGTACTGTCCACATCAATGGAGGCGGTTTGCAAAATGAACATTCCTCTGTCAATGCCATCTTTTTTTTCTCCATAACATTATTAATTCTGACATTGATATGTCTTTCCCTGAAACAACATCATTGGTACATACAGTCGGTATATAGGACAATTTGTTTTATAGGTTACTTGTGCAATTTCCCCATAGTGGGATGAATAAATAATAAAACCCCATTTCCTTATTAAAAATGTGAACCAAACAATGCTTGCATCTTTAGCAGATTTTTGCAGACAAAAAATGCACATCAAAATTAGTGCTGCCGTGATTAGTCGACTTAGTTGATGTAATCAACCATGAAAACAAGTCGATGGCAATTTTTTTAGGCGACGAGTCATTCTACTATTGACCGCCTATTTATTTTTGGCTGCGGCACTTGAGGAAAAAGAGAAAGAGAAAGAGAGAGAGAGAGAGAGAGAGAGAGACACCTGTCTTACAAGCCTCTTAAGTTTCATTCCCCGCTCTTACAGTTCACACACACACCCCCCACCCCACCCCAATCCGCAGATCCATGAGTACCCATTCATCCCACTTTGTATTTTTTGTTTGGTAATATTTATTTATATTGTTTCCATTTGTCATGGTACAGGTGACATTTTATGTTTTGGCCCTTGAGTTGTATTCAAAATAAAATGGACACAACAAAATAACAAACCCTTGATTTGTTTCTTAATTAGTCGTTTAGATTAGTCGACTAATCAAAAAATTAGTCAAAAGATTAATCGTTAGAAAATTAGTCATTAGTGGCAGCACTAATTAAAATAGTAAAATAAATGCTCCAAACAACTTGACACCAATACTTCTTTTAATTTCATGACAGACTAAAGCCTCTGTGTCTGCTGTGTCTAAAATGATCAGTGTCCAGTTTAAAGAGCACTAAACTCTGTTTCAGGTCATTTTTGTGTCCTTGTCTGCATAGAGATGTTTTGTAGAACACACTTCAAAGATGATATATTCTATTGATAATAGATCCTGAAGCATATATTGGATTGGTGAGAGGAGTTGGACACAACACAGGCAGAATGTAAATAGGTGGTGCTCATCAGTGTGTATTTGTTACTGAATTGTTTCCACAGTGTATTGCAACTACTAATGGGTAGGCTGTAAAAGACTTGTTTACTGGCTGGATGTTGTAGCTCCATCTTAGGCACCTTCATTTATTTTTTGATTATATCATCAGTGCTGAGATAACATAGTGTTGAACTGTTGACTCTAAAAAAAGCAAAGAAACAAAACTGGATTCCATGCACGCTGAAGAAACTTTGAACAAATAAGAAGGCATGTGCATTGTTTGTGTTCCTTCAGTTGGTTAGCTGTAGTGTTTGTGTGTGTGTGTGTGTGTGTGTGTGCGTGTGTGTGTGTGTGTGTGTGTGTGCGCGTGTGTGTGTGTATGGAAAGGACACTAAGGTGTCAACGAGTTATGCAACAGAAAAGCACCCAGTTAGACCAGTCTGAATCATTATCACACTCAGCGAGGCCCTTCTGTTATATAACTGACATGCCTTTTACCAAACAGGCTGCCTCCTGTCAAATGACTCTAAATCACACAAGAAGCCATATTTTAACTTCAGACTGATGCCAAAAAAAAAAAAGAGAGAGAGAGAGAGAAATCGTGCAGCTATTCAAATTAGCTAGACACAAAAAAACAGACCAGGCTGTGAGTTTGGACAGTGTTTAGAGCACATGAACAATGTAACAGAAACGAGAAGTTTGATCAGCAACAAAGACGGCTATTGTCTTGATGTTGGGTCCAGAAAATTCATACTGGATTTAGGTTCATATTCAGTTTTTTTATCTGACTATTTAACATGACGTACATTACACATATCTCATTCACCAGTAAAAGAGCATACTCATGTTATACCACCATCTTAACTCATTAATCATTTCCATTTGCTTCCATATGGCCATTTCTCCATTTGTTATTAAGATACAATATCATCAGTGAATCTCCACACTTCCTGAATACATGTTTAACCCTGAAAGCCGGACAGCAGCTCAAATGGCTTGATCCTCTTGGTTCTTGGTAGCCTTTTAATACCAATCATCTTCAGGAAGTAAAATAACCATGCCTGAAGAACCCAGAAGAGGTTCAAAGTAGAAGTCTGAGAAATGTAAAAAGCAGATTTCTGTTCAGAAGTGAATCTGCATGACCCCCTGAGTCTGACTCCATTTAGCTACTGCTGTGGAAATGCATATTATGCTGAAGTTACGCTGGATCTTGTTCTCTTCATTTTCTGATGCCACAGTACAGTGACAGTGACAGTCATTAACTGAAAAATGGGTCAGACAACTTACTTCAAGCAAAGAAAACAAACTATAATGACATATAACTACAATGACCCGCTCTACCTTCTTTGGTAGAGCTGGTTGTCCTATAACCAAAGGGTTGGCAGTTCAAATCCCACTCTGTCCTAGTCAGTCCATTGTGTCCTTGGGCAAGACACTTCACCCTCCTTGCCTCCAGTGCCACTCACATTGGTGTATGAATGCGTATGAATGTTTGGTGGTGGTCGGAGGGGCCGTACCGTAGGCACTACTTGGCAGTCACACATCTGTCAGTCTGCCTCAGGGTAGTAGTTTACCACCACCAGATGAGAATTAGCAAATGAATAATGTAAAGCACTTTGGATGCCTAGAAGAGCACTATAGAAATTGAATCCTTTATTAAAGTTATAGCTTTTTGAGAGTTCCCCCAAATGAATAGATTCACCAACTGTAGGATATAAACTGTGTGCACAGTGCAAACTCTAATAATACTGATAATAACAATGGATTGGATTTATAAAACACTTTTTTGGGCATATTCATCAGTGTGAGTGACACTACAGCCAAGGTGGGTGAAGTGTCTTGCCCTACGACACAACAGCACAGAGCAGGATTTGGACCACCAACCCTCTGCTTATTGGCCAACCTGCTTTACCTCTTCAGCCACAGGTGTGCACTTTAAGTCAATATAGGCTCCATTCCCTTTAATACAAAAAGCTTCCACTGTAGGACAGACAAACAAAAGCCTTTATTAGATTACATATACCCAAATTCCCCACAAAAATCACAAAGTCCTGTAAACTGCAAAGTCGCAAATCACAGTGATGTCAACTTAGTTTCATTGTCTAACTCTATTGACAGCAGAGGATTTGCTTAAATGATGACTGTGATGATGAATACATTGGATAACAAACAAAAATAAGAAAGGTAATACATTTGGACAAGTTTGGTGAAAAAAATCTTGAATGGTTTTATGTTGATGATCTCTAAAGCAAAAATGTGTTCACATCAATAGTAACTCCCCTGTAGTTCAGACATTCCTGAACAGGAAAATGCAGCATCCCAACACATAAATGAGAAGGAATATGCTGAAAAAATATGGAATGCTTTTCCAGTTATGCTCCACAAACAAAATGATGACAGCCAAATGGACAGACAGACATCATATGCCAGGGACAGTCTCAGATCCCTTGAGTGATCTCCACACTTCAATAGCACTGTGCCAGTGCTGGAGGTAGGTCTGAGACCATCCACTGTTCTGGACTAAAGAAAAAAAGAAATTGTCTGAATTGTTTGTCTAGTACTTCAAACACATCATACTCATCTTGGGTGGTGCTGAGCACAGGACACAGCAGCAGTGCTTTTCTAAAATAGCCTAGAGAAAGAAGTTGTTCAGATGGAAGTGTGGTATTAACCCTTTCACCGCCCTCATCGTATTTCAGCAACGGAGTATGTTGTCTTTTATTTAGATTTCGCTGTTATACTTCCATCCATTTTCTGAACCCGCTTTATCCTCACTAGGGTCACAGGGGTCGCTGGAGCCTATCCCAGCTACTTAAGGGCGAAGGCGGGGTACACCCTGGACATGTCGCCAGTACATCGCAG
>JAPQRP010000001.1:32396341-32413519 GCA_037367295.1 Apogon hyalosoma
CAGTGTGCCTCTGTGCCTAATCGCGATTCCACCTCAAAATTTTATTTACTGTGTATATTTTGCAATTCAAGATGGCCACCAACTGATGATGTCATAATATGCAAATTAGAAAGAACATGTCACATATAATAGACATCTTTTTCAAAACCTGTCATTCTCAGTGTGCAGCTGCCTCTAGAGGTTACCAGTTTTTAACATAGGGAGGTGGACCTTCAAAGCAATAACACAGAGAAAGTGAAAGGAAGGAGAATATCGGTCACATATATTTCAGAAGACTATATCCTATCCTGAGAACCAGACTACACTGTGGTTATTTCAAAAGGAGACTTATTAATTCACATTCCCCTCATACAAAAATAAACTTAAATAAACAACACTAAATATTTAAATGCAAAATGCTATCAGTTTACTCATGAAGTCCGTAAAAACCTATCCACAAAGTCTTCAATGTAAAATGAACTACAAAGACCAATATAATCCATAACGGGGCCAGAAAACAGGCAGTCCAGTCTGCCTTCACTGTCAATGACTGCACTTCACAGACTCACCAATTTAAAACTATAGTGCGGAGCTTCTACATGTCTGTAAATGTCCGTTTCACCCAAGCCCCTACTAGAGGAGATGACACAATGTTGATTAAGCCAATCGGCTCTTCTAAAATCTAGTGCTATTTTTCAATATATATAATTTTTGCTTTGCATGTCAACCGGCAGCATTCCTGTGCTGGCGCACAGGAAATGACACATTTTACCTCACAACAAGAAGGGAGGGGGAGCAAGAGGCAGAGCGCAGTTAGAAAGGGAAAGCAAGTTAAGCAACATGGCGGAGAAGCCAAAGAAATGGCGGAGAAGCCAAAGAAGCGGCCAAGACACGGTTCAGAAGTGGATTCTACCACAAAGAAAAAGCCTGGATGTTCCACTGAAGGAGTATTAGCAAAGAAGGAAAGTGATCGACAGAGAAGGCAAATAAGGATTTGTATTGGTGTCGCTTTTCCTCAGTGGAGAGCCCTGAAGGAAGAAACTGGGCTGAGGATGTTGACCTGCTGCTGTTGGATGAATAAGTGACTTGGTTTCTAATTATATTATGAGTTGTATATGTTGCTGTTACATGTACTGGACCTAATACTTTATTATTTTCTTGGAAATGGTGCCATGAACATAATGTAATGTTAGCAGCCTGGTGTTAGCCATATTGTGTAGCAAGTGTTACTCTGTGTACCATGGCGAGCAGTACACAGTGTTTAGCACAAGTGTGGAGAGCTACACTCATTCAGTTTGGTGTTGCATTTTACCGTAATCCTGCTTATAAAATATAGACAGATCACCAACAACATAACATCCGTTATCTACACCTGGGTATACGTCATATGGAAGCGCTGGATTTATGGTTGTAATAATGCAGAATTCCGATGGAGGGCAACAGAAGTTCCACAACATAGCTTTAACTATTCAGTACCACAGCAGTGTGGAGCAACAAAACTGTTTTTCTCCAGTGGATTACTAACATTCAAGTAAAAAACTTAAATGACTTTAAAATATAAATAGCCTGGCCAAACTAGTCCAATAGACAGTGGACTGCATTTAACTTTAACTACAGAACACAGACTATGGCAATGTATATGCCAAGCAATGCTTATGCAATGCTACAATAAATGTCATGTTTATTTCTACTCAAAGTTGCATTAATTTTCTCTAAAATCTTCTACTGATGATGCAGTCAAACCACTGTGTAAAGTCTTTTCCATTACACCCCACAGATTCTCAATGGGGCTCAGATTTGGACTGTGGTGGCCGATCCATGTGTCAAAATGATGTCTCATGCCCTAGAACCATCCGTGTATCATTCGTTCTTTTCATATTCAATTGAGAATCCACAATCGGAAAACGAAAAAATGACTCATTTTATTATTCATGTGCAAATCAAAAACTTGTTTTTCATTCTTTTGATTGTACGCACAAAATTAAAAATTGAAAATAAGAAAATGGACCAAATGTCAGGTTTCATGTTGACATTTTTTATATTCAATTTGGTATGACCCAGAAGTTACTGATTTCTTCATGTGGTACGTGAAGTGGCTTCTACTTAGATTGGCTACCATGGCCACACTGTTTTAGACAAAACAACAATACCTGGAAGATCCTGCTGATTTTTTTCAGTTGTCATGTCATCCCCTTGAGAGTAACATGGTTTGCTGCCTCTGAATAACATGAAATTCTCCATTACTGCAGAATGCATTAGGCAGAATATGAGCAGTTGTCCAGCTTGTCCAGTTCAACACACAAAGTCAGTAACTTCCGGGTCATACCAAGTCTGAAATAAAAAAATGTCAACATGAAACCTGACATTTGGTCCATTTGCTTATTTCCAATTTTTTAATTTGTGTGTACAATCAAAAGAATGAAAACCAATTGCTTTTTGATTTGTACATGAATAATGAAATAACGAGCCATTTTTTCATTTTCTGATTGTGGATTCTCCATTGAATATGAAAAGAACAAATGATACATGGATTCAGAACCATCTTTCACAAGCTTAATGAACCTGATGGATCCTGACATTGTCCAACCTTTATGCTATTTATCAAACTGAAGGCTGTTTCAGAAATGAAAAGCTACTCGCTGTTTCAGTTACAGTTTAAGAACTCTAGCTGAAATATATTAATCAGTGCAGTTATTATCCAGTGGAAGGATCTTACCTGTATGCTTGGTTAATTCCAGGTGAGAACTTGTTTTTGGTCAGAGTGTATAGAGTTATAGTGCTTAGTGTACATAGCCATTTGAAAAAAACTGACAAAGTAATTTGTGGTTTGTTTGGTTTAATGACACTGTGGAAGAAGAAGACACCACTGGCCTTGGTGGAGTTCTCCTAGAACTACATAATAATTTATCATTCTACAGCCAAGTGGAAATTATTGGCATGACACTAGATGTTGTGATTCTTGGTTGTGAAACAAAGAATAACATTATCGCTTGCTCATTTTTCATCACATCACACATTACACATCACACAGAAGCTGAACTGATGAAACCTTGATCAAAGAAGCCACATTTCGACATCCCGTATCAGGATGAGTTTGAATTACAACATAATAGCAGAACTGGCAGCCTGATCCAATTTAGTGACAGTCAGATAAGAGCAGCCGAATGGTGAGAGGCGCGGCGCTCATCTCGATGATATCAAGTGGTATCTGAACGGCATAACAGTGTTAGTGAAAGACCTGCAGTGATGGATGTAAAGCATGTGAAATCCGAGCAGGTGTAATATTTGGGAAGACAGGAGTGCTGCTTTTATGAGGAAAGATAGACAGGGGAAAAGAAACAGGGGGGACAGGTGTTTACACTTACCTGCTTGTAGCTGTTATTTCAGATGGATCCCTATTGCATTCAGATACTTTAACAAAGCTGTTCATTTACATTCATGACAGTGTGGCATATTAAATTCAAGTGTCTTGGGGAGATTAAGACAGATTCATATGTATGAGGCAGACACCTCAGAGAATGGATTTAAATATACCAATCAAGATCTTCTGTATGTGCCAAGCAAGATGGAGTAAAGAGGAAGACAGATGAAAGTGAGAACTACATAATGTCTGTGTCAACTAAAATCACTTTTTTGTTTCTAATCACGTGTATTGTAGGAAACAGTTGCTAAAAGTACTTAAATTGAGGCTACATTTATACATAGCCGGGTATTTTTGAAAACGGAAAAAGAAACCTTGTGCAGACGTAATCATTTTTGGAAAATTCTGTGTTTATACGGCCCTGTATATCTATACCATCAAGAGCATGCCAGGCCTGTAGATGGCAGTGTACCATTAACAAATCCGAATCCTGAAAAGAATCACAACGAATTCCGCTATGAACCTATGGAGATGTAGTTTTCCTGGCTCCGTGTCCGAGACATGTAACCAATCCAATGCAATACAAATGGATGTTTTTTACAACCACAAACTGCTTTTCTGATGTGACAGTGGTGATGAAAAAAGGTTTGAACTCTGACTCGAACCGTGTTAGTTCTGTAGTCGTTAACAGCTGTGGTCTGTTTTTAATTATGTTTTGTCTTTAGTTCATGAAGACCGCAGTGTATGGAACGTAAATGATGACTTCCTTTACCTTCCACTGAACTGGACAGAACAGATAAAGGACAAATAAACAAAATATGAATTGCGACAATGTAGAAACACCACATAAAGGCCTTATTTTAAATCAAGTAAATACATGCAGATCCTGTTAAGCAGATGTAGTGGAGCTAATTAGCTAAGATGCACTAGTTTGTGCCCACCTCAATAAGGGTTTTGAATAATGTTTCATGAAGAAGTAGCCAGATTGTGCAATAATGTTAGAGTGTTATCTCTTATCTTTTACCTTATCTTGCTGTATTTTATTCTTTGTCATTGTTATTTATTGCTAGAATGTTTCTTTTTAACATTCTATGAGAGTCCTGTGCGAAATCGGAATGTGCAATATACTGGCTTATGTGATTGCATCTTTGTTCTAGTTTAATACTTCTGTGACATTAATTGGCAGCTTCACCTGAGCAGCTCTTGGAGTCCAAGACAAGTTTCCCTAAGGGGACAATAAAGTGCATCGTACCGTATCAAATCGTAAGATGATAACATTCGCTAGCACCAAACTTCCTTATTTTCTCATTTAATACTTGAAACTTCACTTATCAGCTCCATCCTCTTCCTCTAAACTGTATTATTACATGTGAACTTGGTAGAATATTTCCTTCGAAAATGTTGACGTCCATCCGAGAATCTACGTTTTTGCGTTTCCCTCTGTTCACATGCAAACACTAAATGGAGATTTGCTGAAATCTCCACTTTGGCTGGAGTTTTTAGAAACCTTTGTTTACAGTGCACATGCCATCGTTGTTGTGTAAAACACAGAGACAAGTCTCTGTTTTCAAAAATCCCCACCTACGTGTAAACAGGCTCTGATTTCCATCAGTGTTGAGTTCAGGATTGTTTTGGGCTGGTCAGAAACTGTGGTTCCATGTCACACACTAGAGGCATGATTAGCATGATCCCTCCATGAACACTGGAATGATGTAAAAACCCCAGAGCAGCAGCATCAACGGGCCTCCCACTTGACAGCATCATCAGGTTACACTAGTCAGTGATGTAGACAGCTCAAGTGGATAAGTAAGAAAAATAACAGTTAATTTTTAAAAATGACAATGGTGATATTTGAGACTCAAGAATCTTTCACTCATGTTGAAACCTTCAAGGTAGACAGGTGATGACAGACTTCCATGATTCTGTGAGGTGAAGTCTGGTGTCTTTAAAGTAAGCTTCTCTCTGGACTGAAATGCCTCTTTCACAGCAAGCAAAGGCAGCAAAAATATAACATATTACATGTTAGAGCTTAAGATTTGTCAGTTGTCCTGAATCAAAGCTTTGTTTCCTTAATTTTACTGCTGCTAAACACTAGTTTCACTGTTGTTTCAGATGGACACTTATTGTGACACAGGATACCAGGATCAACACAAAGTTGTATATGAGTTCCATCTTCAGTTGTATATATTCACTTTTATTGTTATTCTATATAAACTATACTTCTAGTGGTTGTTTCAGCTGATTCTGGAATGGAAGAACATGTTGTCATTTTCAGACATGGCTTTTTCACATTTTTAGCATTTTCCGTCTATTCAAATAATCATTTAATCGAACAGAATCAAGGAAAATACAGTATAGATAAAATCGATTACAAAACTAATCGACAACTACAGCGCTATTACATATTGAACATTTATACAGATTTTCATTTAGACTGGCTTCTATGGCTCCACTATTCAGCTGAAATACTTATGGCATTTCCGAGTAGAGAGTTGTGCTTTTTTTATTTTGAAAAATTATTTCATATACTTGGAGCTTTTATGACAGCTTTATACGGTAAAATTAACTCAGTAAGATCCAACTCGGGACGTTCTGTCTCAATGGAAGTTGTTCCAAACTGCAGCAGTCTGTCCCGTTGCATCGTTACCTCACACTGCAACCTGTAAGATACTTCCATTACTTTCATCAAGGCCACAGAAAAACAACCTTTTATTAGGGGTGTGTTCTGTGTCTTCCTGCTGCCATTTATCAATATGTCGCTCGATAAGAACTGCTGAACTTTTCAAAGGACACAAGCATTTCGGATGCAATTAAAACACTGTTTATCTGCAAGGTGCAATGAGGACCCTGTCACACAACAGGTGAGATCTGAGATGTCACAAATAGCACAATACCTGTGGTGACAGCTAAAGGATTTTATTTTGGATTCCTTGTGCTAATGATTCTCACAGAAGATAAAAGTGACAATCAACAATAAAAATATTTCAAACCACAACAATTTCAATATCAAATATATTTATAACTTTCAAGTGTACCACATAACAATGAGGGATGTGGCTTAATGAAATCCATGCCTTTCATCTATCCCTTTCAAAGAGGATCCTCTGAAGTAGCGGAAAACAAAAAGCTAAAGGACATGTTAACTGAGATGACAGTGACAGGGAGAGGAAATGAGTAAAGCCCACCTCTGTCCTTTCATTTACCAAGCAACATGTGAGCGCTGGGTTTAGCACATGTAAAGAACACCAGAGAAACAGACCGAAAGCAAAAAGACTGCAATGAGTGGGGGATTTCAAATCTCTGTGATCTCTATGTAAAAGTAGCTATTGAGTCTCCTCCTGTGTTTGCATCTCTGGTGGGATGGGCTTATGTACAATGAGAGGAGTTAAGAAGGTACAAATTGAAAAATGAGAATAAGAGAGCTTTTAACTGTGTCAGAGACAGAGGGGACTGCACATGTGGTGATAACCTGAAAGTCAAGTGTTCTGGCCATTTCAAACCATATTCACTAAAAAAGAAAAGCCCAAAAGAAAAACCCAGTTGCTATAAAAGATCTTACTGTATATCTGGTCCTTTTTCTTAATTTCATAGCCCTCAAAGTCCTGGTCTTGGGCTCAGCACACTGTGGTCATGACTTGGTCTCAGTTTAGGAGGTGGTGACTACATCATTAGGTGCATTTCTGCCGCAGGAACTTTGGGGTGCAAGCGGGGATGGGGGGGGTTTACAGGAACATCCTCTCACTCGTCCTTCTCGGCTGTCATGTCTCCACTGCAGAGTCAAACCCGCAACTGCCATAATTAGTTATAATCACAGTGCCTGCACATCTGCATCAGTCCACTTATCATACATTATTCTTTCAACTGTAAAATCTGTCAATACTCCAGAATCCTACTAGTAGCTGCTTGTCTTCTGCAGGACTTTAAAAATGCCGCTTGTTTCCTTTTCTGCCCTGGGTCTACCCAATCAGCATCAAATAAACATTTAAGCTCTGTCCAGGAGTTTTCAAGGCTGTCTGGAGTACCTACCCCAAAGCAGGAACTCTGTTAGACCCTATAAAGACTCCTGTAATTTGATCCCCAGGGGCGGTTCCTGCAGTGGACACATGAACAAACAGCCCCTGCCCAGTAAAACTATCCTCAAGTTCCACTGGTAAAAACGCACCTAATAATGAGCAGTAAAGGTAGCCAAGTAGCATTAGGCAGTCCTAGAAGTCATCCCTACATTACCTCTTCACAGAGTAAGTTATTCTCATTAGTAAGGCTTTTAGACATAAATGCTGTAGAAATTTACAGCCAACAGCAAATTCAGGACTGAAAATTATACCTCTACATGTGCTCAGGTCCACTTCCAAAGAGTAAAAGTTTGCTGTTTTGTTAACAGCAGTATATGAAAATAAATCTGTTGATCCCACTGAGACACTATACACGAGGGCACGCAGAGAAAATGGCAGCCCATCTGATTCCAACAAAGCCAACACAGCCAGCAGTATGAGGGACAGCAAACCAAAAAAGCAATTTCTCTCCAGAGTTCAGCAAAGTATACTTATTTCAATTTATCTGGGGAAAAAACACAGCTGAAAAACGACAGGGAGAGTGTGAGCTGCCATTTCCCTAGTGACAGCAGCCCTGCTGAGGCCAGTGTGTCTGGGCTGAGTCAGTTCACAGCAGGTCAGAGAGATGACACGTCACCTTCCCGCCCTGCCAGCACGCCTCCTGTCAAGACTACATTACTAACACAGCCACTTCTCAGTCCAAAACTACAACTAGCCACTAAAAATGTGCACCAAAATAGATTCCAAAATGTTAAACAACCACTAACAGCCATGACCAACACCTAATTACTCATTATTTGTACACTACTAATAACTTTGGTTATTTTTTGAAATGGCATTAAACTAATTCACTCATGAAATCATATTGTCTTTTTTCTGTTCTTGCTTTTAGTCGGACGCAGGGAGAGAGCAGCCGGAGTCGGAACACTGCTGCTGCAGCTGACTAAGTGACATGGCTTATGTAATCGGCAGAAGGTCCAAGTGTTTGTGTACATTCAACAGGGTGTGAGAATACAAAAAAATAGCTCCAGCACACACGTCTTGGAGGAAAACTAACTTTTTAAAAAATTTTTTTTTTTTTTTTTTTTTTTTTACTGTTGTATATTCTTCAGGCCTCTATGCGTACATGGTACATGATCTAAGAAATCAATGAGACTTCCTCCCCACTTACCACAACAAACCTCGTTGCCTCAAACCTTTATTACTCAAAGTCTGGTAAAGGTTCATACTGTCTTCCAAGTACATGTACAGATAATTATTTTAGTAGAAAGGAGCAGTTTTTACCTCCTTGACTAGTTTCAGCTACAGGAAGCGTCACGTGATGTTGCCATGATTTGTCTTGTAGACTGCTACAGGAAGTAGCCAAAACTAGTCAAGCAGGTAAAAACTGCTCCTTTTATTACTCACTTCACCTTCAGGTTTGTCTTTCTTTAATTTTTGGCACACACACATCTTAACCAGTATACGTTTAGAACCGAATTAAACATGGATGACAGCTGGCTAGAGTTGTAATGATATGAAAATTTCATGTCACAGTTATTGTGACCATAATTATCACAGTTATTATTATCACGGTATTGCTGAAATGTGCCCAAAATGTTCAGAAAGTACTTATACACACACTGAAATTATTTAACCAAGTTATATTTTGAAATAAAAAAAACAAATACAATAACACAATGTGGTGGTCTTTCCCGGGCCAGGAGAAGAGACCGCGGCCCATTACTGGATGAAGAGACCACTGGCCCAGGAGAAGAGACTGCAGCCCAGGCGAAGAGACCGTGGCCTGGGACCAGGCGAAGAGACCACCAGCCTGGGAGAAGAGACTGTGGCCCAGGCCCAGGAGAATAGACCGCCAGCCCGGGAAAAGAGGCCGTGGTCCAAGCCCAGGTGAAGAGACTGCAGCCTGGGACCGGGTAAAGACACCGCAGGCCCAGGAATGATATCTTTGTCAGTTCTGGACTTTTTAGTAAATGGTATGTTAATTCTAGTTCACTCAACCAAACTAGTGTGACGGTAACCTAATAATGTGGTAGTGATGCACCTTAAACCTGGATACCCCATCTATAAAACAGAAAGAAGTCCATTAAGAGCTACTGTGCACCACAGTGGACTATGAATGTGCTCCTACTGCTGATAAAATGACTTGGTATAAGGTAACAAAATGCAATAACTGATGTTTTCAAGTGACCACACACTGACAGAATCACACTTATGAATACCATATTCTACTTTTGCAATTGGTGAGTCAGTCATCATCTGAACCGCTTAATCCTCACTAGGATCGCGGAGGGTGCTGGAGCCTAACCCAGCTACCTATGGGCGAAGGAGGGGTACACCCTGAATGAGCCGCCAGTTCATCGCAGGGCTGAAATATAAAGACGAACAACCGATCACTCTCACTTTCACACCAATGTGCATTTTTTTTTTGTTTGTTTTTTTTTTAATTGACCAATTAACCTATCTGTGCATGTCTTTGGATGTTGGGAGGAAGCCAGAGTACCCAGAGAGAACCCATTCAAAATCCTCCCTGGATGGAATCAAATCCAGAACCTTCTTGCTGTGAGGTGACTGTGCTGTCCACTGCACTACCGTGTTACCCCCACCACCATGTCTACTTTTGCAATTAGATCATCCTAAATCTCCCTACACATCATTTCATTGTATGGGTAACAGGCTTTCAAATTATTTATGCTAAATTGGGGCTGTGCAGTTTTGTTTGCAAAGCCTAAAGGCAAACAGAAATGCAATTTTTTGTTCATGTGTTCAATGCCAAAAAACAGCTCTTTTTATCCCTTTGATGTGCTTAAAAGTATAATAATAAACAGAAAAATGGATAACGATTAAATCATTAAATGTTAACTGAAATTTCATTATTGTGACAGTCCTAGAGATTAGTAGCTTAGTTGCATGTCACAACAGTCTATTCCTCCTCGTACAGTTCACTCTCAGAAAGAAGAAAGTGTTTTCCAATTATCTTTCTGTCTCATAACCAGCTCTCATTTCATAGTCATAGCGGCTATAAACAACACAGAAATTTTTCAGTATGTTGCCTTGAGCACAGTGACACTGAGACATGTTTACAGATACTAACTATACGTGACGGACTGGCTGCCAGGAAAAATGGGTCCAACCTCTGTGAATATCTGTTGTGTGTGTTTGTGTGTAGTGTGTGCATGATAGAAGAGAGGAGAAGAGACCAGTAAGGCACAGGTCCAATTAAAAGCTGAGTGCCAAGCAGCTCTTGACAGTCTCTGAGTTGTGTATTTGTAATTTAGTCAAGTTACCTGGTGTGGGCTGGCATGGTTTTGGCTCCAATCCACCTCATTAGATCTTTAGGAAACTGAGGGCCATTTGAGGATACTTACATTGTTTTAAGAGGAAAGTGTCTGATGCATGGCCTAGTTAATGCATAATGTCTCTATTTTAGGATGATACAACCGGACAGTCATCCTAAACACTATGAATAGAATGGACAACTCACTTGTCTTAGGTCCTAGGTCAGAACTGTACGAAAGTATAACAGATAGCATGATGAAGTGAACTATAAAAATGACAAAACAGAACATAGAACAGCATGATGAAGTAAGATGACCCTACCTGCTACACTTATGTCTATAACTTAAAAAATAAATTAGCAGATAATATACTCAAGTCAAGTGTACTATTGTATCTAGGCCATATGTGAGCCAATGTATTAAAAGAGGACATATATTTACTGAAAATTTTGTTATTAGCCTGCAAGAAAACCATCACAAGAAAATGGTACAAAGCAGATCCACCAACACAGCATGACTGGCAAAAAATTGTAAGTGAAATATATGTAATGGAACTGTTGACCCATAAGATAAGGACTCAAGAAGAACAATGTCGAGAAAAGTGGGAGAAATGGTCTGTTTATACAACGACAGGACAAGGACGATCTTATTGATAACAACACTGGAGCAAACTGTAGAGACATGGCAATCCACTATGTTCTTTTTCTTTTGAGATTTGTATTTCTTTCTTTTTTTGGCTTCCTTCTGTATGTCCATATCTGCTACATGTTCTTAAAAAAAGAAACAATAAAAAGAAAGTGTTAAAAATAATAATAAGCAGGTGACTTCTCTACATCAATTGGGACCCAAACTCAACACATAGTCATATGGTCATGTACAGGAATAAAAATCTGGGTGTGTTTAAGTCAGACATAATGATTTTATTGCCACAGTAACATTTAACAGAAAATTCTGCAGATTAAGGTAAACAAACTGAACAGTTTTAGCACTGTAAGGCTGGAATAAACCTTCAGTAATGCTAATGGCCCACAATGCAGAGTAGAGATGCACTTGACGTCTCTCAACAAACACAGGTTGTGTGGACCAGGATGTACCACTTCTTATTAAAGAGCTAGCACGAGAAAAATTGCCTGGTATTAACTTCTGCATGATTACCTTATAGCTTGCCTCTGTATAAAAAAAAAAAAAAAAAAACAAATGTAAAAAAAAAACAAACAAAAAAAAAACTAAGTTTCTAAACTGGAAACCTGATGTCAGCCCAACAGGTTTCCATTCAAATGCACACATTTTAACAAAAGTCTCAGAAAATCTGCAAAAAATGTGCACTCGGGCATGTTTCTATCCACTACTAGTGCATCAATAATTTAGAGCTGATTACATGTTGTCAGAATAATGGTTTAAAAGTTTATCAAATAGATTTTTCAGATTACATACAATCTAAGCTGTTGATTGAGAAGATGATAAACCTAAGAGGTTGCTTGACAAAAATCTGAAGCTGCTTTAGCTTGCTTTCTAAAATGAGCAGCTTGTGTAGATCAGTTAATGGCATTTAAAACTCTTTCTGCAACATTTCATATATGGTGCCATTTCCACTGAATATGCCATTTATTTCTTGCATTAATTCAGTGAATGTTGTAGTCTTCTCATTGGTCCGCACATGATTATTGTCTTAAACGGTTCCCATTGCACTTCAGTTACATTTAATTTTCATCAATATAACATTTGTTCCACTTCTCCTCAGTGTACTTTTGCTTTTTATGTGTAATATTTTAATATTTTGGTATTCCCACTGTGGGTTTTGTTAAACATAAATTGAAAATGCAAGGAAAAACAATTCCAGGTAAATGAACAAAACAGTTCTGCAAAACTCTTGATGGCATCTTAAATGCAAAGGGATGTCACAGTAAACACTTGACACTTTAGTCTGAAACGTTTGCTCCATATTTTTACTGTATATTCCAGACATATCTTGAAACAGAGGGTAAGAAATACACATATTTGACTGTAATAACTTTAACAAGTGGTGCCAGGCACAGCAAACCCCACCCCTTGCACATGTTGTAGTTTATTTTGGCATCGATCCAGCTGATGTCATCATGTCTATGCATGTGCTGATGTCAGCATATCAATTGCCTCTACATATGTGCTAAGTTTGAAGTAAATTGAAACGAAATGTATGTTTTTACAGACATTTGAAATAGCTCACATTACAAGTAAATGGGGGGAAAAAAGACTTAAAAAAATTAATTTAAAAAAAAATTGAACTTTGACCTATTTTTCCCAAAATGTAATGACATCTATTCTGGGTCACTGGCAATGTATAAACCCAATCTGTTATAAATTCAACCAGTAGTTTTGCTGCTAGAGTGTTAAACAAACAAACCGAACCAAAAACAATACTCCTTGCCTCCCCTTCAGGGGGCAGGGTAATAAAACAACAAACCCAAGGACACTTTTGCCCTTCGCTGTATATGTATGTGGAGTGTTGAGACTTTTTGTTGTCTCAGCCACAATGCAAGCTCCGTTTTCAAGCTCTGCCAGTGTCTGGGTTTTCAGCTACTTATACACAATTTATCTGCAACAAATACGGTGCTCTCCCAGAAAGATAAAGTGGCTTTCTACACTTTCAATAGGCAACATTTAATTAAGTATTTATATGCTGGCCTGAATTAATACTGTGATGGACAGCTGTTATTGCCATTGAGTTGTTTTTTTTGTTTTGTTTTGTTTTTTTATTGCAGTATTTGTGCATTTTTGTATTGATTCTGATTTGACATGCTAACAGATATAACAAGTGAAAATCTAAGCAGAGCTTACTATAGCCATGTTTCCACTATGTGGTACCGGCTCAACTTGACTCAACCTTTTTGCATTTCCATTACGTAAAAGTACCTGAACTCTGGTAGCTGGTACTATGTTTTTAGTATCTGCTCGGCCAAGGTTCCAAAACAGATGACAAGATAGTAAAATGTGACATGTAAACACTGCAGACCACTGATTGGTCAGAGAATTGTCTCTCCATCCTTGTGTCATCAATGTGCAGCCCACAATTTTTAACAAGCCAGATTTGGATGTTGACAGTTAACAAACCATTGGCTAAATACATCCATGATGGCAGCCCGCAAAACAACACCATGGTCAGTCAAGGAGGTTCAGACATTTCTGTCCTTAGTCATCAATGAAAAGATTCAGCGTGAGCAATTAACCTATCAGTGCATGTTTTTGGATGGTGGGAGGAAGTCAGAGTAGCCAGAGAGAACCCATGCAGACACGGGGAGAACATGCAAACTCCACACAGAAAGGTCCCACCCCCATCGATTAATGTTGGAATCCAACCCAGGACCTTCTTGCTGTGAGGCACAAGTGCTATCCACTGCACCACCATGCACTTTTAACTTTCAGTCTTTTCAAAAATCTGTAACAAAAAAAAAAAAGAAAGCAAAAAATGAGAGAAAGGCAGATATACATGAAGAAGAACATGTGAAAATTGAAAAGAACCGGGTGAATAGTGTCCCAGAAACAGTTGGACAAAAATTTCAGACGGATGGAAAGACGGACAGACTTCCTGGCATGTCTATATACCCCTGCTAGGCAGGGGTATAACTAAAGTGAAATTTTTATATTTTATGAATACGAAATACTGATAAACACAAAATAAACCAAAACGCTGCAAGTCTGAATCCTTCCATGGGGATGTTTTCAGTTACAAGACTCCTTTCCCAAGACACACAGAAAATGTCACATTAGCAACTAAAAGGTAAACACTAGTTATGTATTTGGCTTTTTTAGACTGTTAAATTTGCTAATGTATATACAGAGGAGCAGTTATTAGATTTTTTTTTTTTTTTTTATTTGTCCTGAAGCAATGGCATACACATGAAAGAATGACTAAGTCACAGTAACCTGGAGTATTGAAGGAGCTATTCTTATCCTGTGAAGCCGGCTGCCTATTATGGCCCTCTGCTCGACTCGGCTCTAATCAACTGCTGCCCTCATTTCCAGACACCTGCAGGGAGCCTTACACCAGGTTGGTGATTGAGGAGGGACTGGAGCAGGGGCAAGAGGGCCACAAACCATTAGCCCAGAGCCAGAGCTTAGGGACTGCTGCTGTCTCTGACTCTGTGTGAAACTGGGACTGTGTATGTCTATGTGCTCTGAGTCAGGGAAGTCAAATTTAAGTTTCATTAAAATATTTTCATTATCACCCAAGGTTCAGAGTACCCCAGGGCTCATGCAGATGCGACCTCTAAGCCAACAGAGGCTTGAAGAGTGGTGATTCATTAGGAAAGCCAGAGGAACAGAAATGCAGAAGGGTAATTGTTAGTCACTTTTTTTCACGCCTGAAATAAATTGCCTTGTGACGCAGGTTTGTTCACATGCATCATAGCAGTCATACTGTCCCAAGTAACAGCAGCACATCAAGTAGCAAATTATTAGCAAAGCCAGATAGCATCCTGCCCAGCAAATATTTATTCAGTCACTGTGGAAAAAGTATTGAAAAGTCAACATTTATTGTAAATGTCACAAAAAAACAAACATCCTATTTCAAACATGACACATTTGAAAAGTTCTTTCTTTAAATACCTTTAAAAGCTGTAAAGGAAGAATCCTGTTGCTGCTTCACATCATCTCTGTAGGTGGTGCGAGTTATGGATATCTTTATCTTTCCCTTTTTTTTTTATCTTCTCTATCTCTCTCTTTTACTCTTTGTTTACTAACTATTGTAAATTGCTTTTATATCTGTAGGGTGTTCTAAATGTGGAACTGTTTTTAATGTCAAACTATTTGTTGCTGCCATTTTGACCATGACTCCCTGGAAGAAGTCATCTAGTATCTCAATGAGTATGTTTACATGCACAGTTTAATCAAGCTGTGGTTGTAACTATGGCTGTAGCTCAACTAAGCTGCTGAATTGGACTGCTGTCTTTGTTCCAATCTACATGCACAGGAGTGTAACTGATTTTTTGTTGAAGCCGTGTTGACTCTGGGTCTGGTCTTGCCTGCTACAGGGATTACAGAGAGAAATTAGCAAGAACGCTACAATATGGTACGGAGCATCTCTACTCTCTGTTAAATGTTTTCTGTTCACGGTCCCTGTCATAAAAACTATTAAACTAAACATCCACCAGTTTAAACCATGGTCAACATTTAGCAGTCATCCAGCTTCTTCTGTTTGTCTTTTTCGATGTTGTTTGACTTTCAGGTCAAAACTTGGTGCAGAACTCTAGCATATGCACAGAACACCTCAACCAGTTCCAGCCCAACTGGTCTGTATGCATGCACAAGTAGATCTACATTCAGTCTGGGTGTGTTGGTCTGAATTTTGAAACTTTGAGACTTTATCTCACAGTAAGGACATTTCACAGTTGGCAGCAGAAAAAACACAACAAAGTGCAGAGAAAAAAAGACAGGTAGAAAAAACCACAAAAGAGAAAAAATGAAAATATAAAGAGAAAAATAATTAATTTGGTATTTATATAAATATTAATATAAATAAAATAGAATTAAAAATGTAATATTATTTTCATATTTACAACTTCATAGCTGCACAGCTCCATGGTGTGATATCGGAGGTGGGGGTACTGGGAACTGTTATATAGTCTGATGGCTGTGGGGAGGAATGACCTGCAGAATCACTCCCTCTTGCACAGGGGGAGTAAGAGTCTGGGGCTAAAAGAGCTACTCAGGGCCTCTACAGTGTGATGCAGGGGTGCAGGGGGTGGAAGGGGTTATCCATGATGGATATCAGATTTGCTAACATCCTTCTGTCTGCCACCTCCTCGATGGAGTCCAGCAGGCAGCCTAAGACAGAGCCAGCTCTCTTAACCAATTTATTATGTCAATGCATGCTACACTGACTGAGCATAGGGCTGGACATACATGGAGACACAGAACCTTTAATATGTCAGTGGAGTGGCTTTGAAAAAAGTGTAACCGTACACTAAACTCACTTACTCCGATGCTTCATACTGTCAATAAGACCAAAAAAAAAAAAAAAAACTGACTTACCTTATATATAAGAATAATCAAATACTATTTAAAAATCTCTATCTGTCTCTCCCATGGATGTCAAATGACTTCTTAAGTTCTTGACTTTTTGAGAAATAAAAATGATCAGTAGGCTAAATGAAATTACATTCCCAATATTGAAACTCAGTGAGCAGTACAGATACACATCTGACACCAAGCACACATTATTTTGTACAAAAAAAAAAAAAGTTAAAGGTGTGAAATTGTGTATTTTCTTTGAAAAATGTCAAGTTTCCTTGTTACAAAACCCCCACCCATGGACCTCAGTCTTCCACAACCTATGCACCCTGAAAACCTAGGGAAAACTAACAGTTCTCTCTGAACACATGTGTCAGTAGGGGTGTAACGGTACAGAAAAATTTTGGTTTGGTATATTCTTGGTACAGGGGTCTTCTGTTCAATACATTTTCGGTACTGTAAAGGGGTGTGTGTGTGTGTGTGTGTGTGTGTGTGTGTGTGTGTGTGTGTGTGTGTGTGT
>JAPQRP010000001.1:32415347-32428116 GCA_037367295.1 Apogon hyalosoma
TTCATGAGTTTGTTTTTTAAAATAATTCTGTTGAACCACAATTCAAAAGCAATGTCTGATTTTCATTGGTTAATTTTTATTTATTAGTACTTTGGTCAGATTTAAGTTATTTCTGTGACCACTGTGGGTTTTTCTTTCATTAACAGAGGGGTACCAACAATTTTGTCCACGTGTGTGTAAGAACATTTACAGCCATGTTTTCAGATCTAATGCACTGACACCTAGGTAGCTTTAACTGTCCCAATTTGGGTCTTATTTTTTGCCCCAATATTTTATTATAAATTCATTAATTTTGGGATGGCTCAGAGCAAGAGTATAATGTTTTTTTGCATTTATCTGAGGTCATCATTAGGTAGATCCTGGGGGATATATGTCTAATTTCTCTTCTATCATTGGTCTAAAAAAGCTGGCAAAGTGCCAGGGACCAAAATGTATCCAGTTTCATAGAAGCACATATTTATATTTTATATTATATTATACCCCATGTATATATTTTACTCCAAAACTGGGCTAATTCAAATAAAGGATAGACTCATTACCTACCATGGCTGTTCAATGATGCCAATATTATATATTTATAATGATATTATTTTGATGTCATGTCTGATTAAATACATATATTTTAGAATGCTCTTTGTGACTCACCTTCTTCTATCCAGTTAAATCTCATGAGAACTAGCATTAGCGCTAGGGCTGTAATGACTAGTCGACTAGTTGACAAATAGTCAACTGCAAATGTAGTAGTTGACAGGTTGTTCATGATGTCATGCAATTTTGTTTAAGGAAAAGTGTTTATTTTATTGCTGAGTGCAATTCTTGAGTCTTTAGTTGTTTAACAAACTTTGTTAGGTACTGGAATTGTTATGCACAAAATGCACATTTGTATAACAGGAAAAAAGTGTTTCATTGCTACTTGCGGCTTATTTATATGGAATTGAATATTTGTTTAACAAATTTTGTTATGCATTCTAATAGCTGTGCACCAAATGTTCTTGTTAAAGGAAAAAAAAAATTATTGCTGTAATAAACATATATAATATGACATAATACAAATATATAATTGGTGTGGGGGGGGTTTGTCCTTTTTTCAGCTCTTAATCTGACTAGTTGACTAGGTGTTAACAGTAGTCGATGTTGATGACAGTCGACTATTAAAATAGTCAGTAGTTACAGCCCTATGACGTATTGTTGAAATAAGGGCTGGGTGATAAATCCATGATTATTGTTATCAAAATACACTTCTATACTGTGAAAATTAAACTCATAATATATATGTTTTGGCTTTCACTGCTTTGTAGAAAGCAGACTAATGTTTTCTATTTTAAAGAAGAAAAAAATAATATATCATAAAGCACGAGTTTCATGAAGTGTCCACCTCATTTTCAGCTAGAGAAGCTGATTTTCAGAACTGCAGTTACTGTAAAGCAGAAAATGAACATGCAAACATTACAGGTAACAGTTTTAGCTAGTGTCCTTTAGTTCTTCCACTGTCACACAGGCTGAAAACAGTTGCTCACCGTTAGTGTTTCACCTTTTCATCCTGCTGCAGCTCTGTTCAGTCCATTCCTGCTGTATGTACTGGGTACTACATCCACCTCACCCACAACTAATTACCAGCAATTGTTAGTAATTTCCCATTCCCTAATACATACTGGTTTCAAATATCTGTTGAATAGGTCACTAATAATCAGGTTCATCTAAAAAAAAAAAAAAAACATCTGAGGGGAAAAAAGACCCAGGCAATAGAGCTAGTTTATTTTTTTCCCTGCCATTTCTGCCTTGTACAAAATCGAACTAAATGTCGTAATAAGCTGCGTTCACAAACAATCTACGGGTAAGGGGTTTAAACAACACCTGTAATTACAGTGCCCTTGTGCCTACTCAGTGAGTAATGTGCTGCATGAGCCTGTGCACATGTGTTCTTGTGTGTATATGTTGATATGCGATCCAAGAATGTGGCTGTCAGGTGAGCTGCTGTGATTAATGAAGTGGTATTGTGCATTTGTGTGTGTAGTGTTGTGACTCCAGCCCTCAGGGCATGGAAGCCCATTGAGAATGCATGGAAATGACCTTCTTTCAGTGTGTCAGTGTGTCTGTGTCTGTGTGTGTGTGTCTGTGTGTGTGTGTGTGTGTGTGTGTGTGTGTGTGTGTATACATGTTCGCTACAGACCAAACACACCTCCCTCCACCACTCTCTCTTCTTTCCTGCGGGGCCGACAGCAGTGGAAGTATTTTCTTTAGCTCTATTGCCTCATTCCTGGAAATCTCTGGAAATAATTTGTGACTAAAAATATCTCCCACGTCACCAGATCTAATAACCTTTTTGCATGTAGGTGTTGTGTTTTAAGACTGAGTTAGAGAGCATCTCTGTATTGAAAGTAGTATTGGTTGCACAAGAGTTTCCATTCATATTGCATTAAACATAATGACATTGAGGGAGAAGCTGCAGATTGCTTTATTGGATTGGCTTTGTGTTGTGTTGGGAAAAGGAAAAGACAAGGGCACCTAAAAGCACTCAGAGGAAAAGTCTCACTGCAAACAGGATAACTTGTCCTATATTTGCATGGCTGTTATGATATTCTAAGAAGAGGTCTACCCAGGAAAGCTGTACCAAGTGGGAACGCTAAACAACAGTTGACAGAGACTAGAAATTAAAAATAATGTCAAAGGCAACACGGCAGCATTGCATGATCATGTCAATGCATTTCTGAGTGTTTCTTTCCAATAAGATAACATGGCCCATTATGCCAAATGACAAAAACCATCCTCTGACCTGCTAAACCACTGAAAAATGGTAAACAAATGAAACAGAGCTCATAAATTATTAGGGGTGCAACGGTACAGGTAGCCCACGGTTCGGGCCATACCTCGGTTTTTAGGCCACGGTTTTGGTTCGATTTCAGTACGTGTTTTGCACATAAAGAGAACAGTTTTTTCTCCCAAAATTATATTTTTACCTGAATTTCACAGTAGGAACAAATTATATCACTGTACTGAATAAAATAACACTTTCTGTGTTGAACAATAGAAACCTTTCTTATACCTTGATTATTTGTATACAGTCGTATAAAACAGGCACGTGCACACATAGGGCCCAAAGGGAGCTTTTTTAAAATAAACTAATTCCTGTTCTGCATTGGGATGTGAAAGAAAACAGCAGTATAAAAACAGCACGGTTATCTACTGTACACATTTGCTTGTAATAGTGTGTCACGGTATTGTATGTGTGTCAGAGTCCTGCACAGGGTTGGTACTCTGTAGACAATGTGTTTAATCACGGGTCGGGTTGGATTGCGGGTCTAATGTATGTGGGTATGGGTGGGTGTGGGTTTGGAAAAGTGATGGAACCGTGCAGGACTCTGATGTGTGTTGAGTCTAATGCCTGCAGCACACTAGAGCTATCTGCTGAGCAAAAAGTCATTTGAGACCATTCGCTGAGCAGAGAGCTCGCCGTGTGCGCCTAATTTTCGGTGAGTTTTCTGCCTCTCGGGGCCTTGAAGTGAAAATCAAACACATTTGATATTTTTTGCCTTGCGAGGTGAAAAACTCACCGTGTGCGTGTTCGTTGAGCTGTGTGCTGAGGGCAAAAATTCAGGTGACCAATCAAAACGCATCCTCCACTCACATGATTTCAAGATGGCAGCTCCCGGTGAAGTAGTCAGTGACTATGTTTTGGAAGATAGACAGCGACGCCTCATCAACAAAATAAGTGTCTGTCTGACATGTCTGTCTCCGTTTCATTCATTCTTCGTTCGTGACGACTGGGGGCTGCCATCTCGGAATCACGAGAGTGGAGGACGCACTTTAATTGGTCACCTGAATTTTTGCCCTCAGCACACAGCTCAACAAACACGCACACGGTGAGTTTTTCACCTTGCGAGGCAAAAAATATCAAACGTGTTTGATTTTCACCTCAAGACCCCGTGAGGCAGAAAACTCACTGAAAATTAGGCGCACACAGCGAGCTCTCTGCTTAGCAGATAGCTCTAGTGTGCGGCAGGCATAAAGCTGCTTCTCTGTCCGCTGTCTCTCACCTTCCCCACACTGTGTGCTCACACACTCAGTGGCCTGTAAAGCAGTACAAAAAGTACCAACGCACAATCAATTGCAAAACCAAAATCCCGCAGTCCAAAAGGGCAGATTGTCCTGTGCAGGGCAGACTGAACGGTACAAGGTTTTCCTGAGTAGCATTTCATCCCTACAAATTATCCATGTGGGAACAGCAAGGAAGCAAAGGCAATCATGCAAATAAAACACAGGCAATAACATCTTAACATAATAATGATAATAATAATAATAATAATAATAATTGTGTTATTGTATACCAGTGTAGTAGCCTGCGTCACAGCTTTCAGCTTCTTGCCCCACTGTACCTGTTAAAAATGTGGATGTGTTTTGTTGTAGAGTTGATTAGAGACTGCTTTTGCAAATCCTAAAGGAGTCTGACTGTGTTCTACATGTATGGTGTTTGGGTGGACGTGTCCTTGCTTGTTCCATTTCTGGTTTTAGCTTGAACCCTTCATTGGCTATAGTTAACCCACTTAAAATGTGCATTAAACTAGATAATGTGTATTGAAATAGATAATGTATGTCCAATAGCAGTGATTCTGTTACACTTTAGAAAAGAATACACTGGTTCAGCTTAGGGGCTATTATCTTGTATATTTAAGTTGTACAATACCAAAAAGACTTTCAGGGCCTGGTCTTTAGAAGATAATGATATCAGGTGGCAAACTCATGTGAGGATGATAGTAACAGGTTCAATCATGTGAAGATAACCATGTGCAGTCTTGCGGAGCTGGTTGTGCAACCAGCAGTGAGAAACGTGGTTTAGTCTTATCACTTGTACAAATGCATGCTGACAAAGAATGAGAGCTCTGGGTGGCAGTCAGAAAACACAAGGTTATGAAATTGAAACAAAAACAAAAAGCTCATGGAAGCTTGAAAATGAAAACACTGACGAGCGTGAAACTGGTGAAACTATGGGTGTTCTTAAAACACACACACACACAACTGAAGACTAAAATAATAAAAGATATGAGAATCCTCGCTTCGCTCTAACAGACCAACCGTACTTCCTCTATACCCTCGCAACTCAATAACCAGCACCAGTCCATTATTACATTGCTCCTTTTAAGGACTGCTTCGAGCTGCCAAATCAGTTGAATCCCATTTGAATCCAATTGAGGATGAGTGTGCGGGAAGCTACAGTCTGATGCCGTAATGATCTCCCCTCACTCTCTGTTCATGCACTCAGCCCAATAGGAGCCACAGAGAAAACCATTAGCCCACAGGAAGACTTATGGACAACCCACCAATACATCCATAAACAACGTGCTTATGAGGACAGCTACAGGTCATGGCTGCCATATTCCTGTGGGACATGGACAGGGAGCATATTGATCTCACTGCTGCTGATCACCTCGTAAATATCCCACTAAACGACTGTTTGGAGATCTCCAGTCACCTCATGTTGATTGGTTAAATGGAGATAGTGGTGATGGTTAGGGGACTGGAAACAATATTATTTTAACAATTACAGAAGGATGTTCTGTACTTGCTCAAATTTGGGGCCCACACTAGGCTGAGACTGTAGCAAGTCAGCCCTCATGTAAGCAGTGCAGTAATGTGTTTTACTGATTATTGCTTCCAGAACGAGAGTTACTCTCTCATTTATGGCGTGAGTCTTCATTAGCCGTAAGACATTTTCAGCTGACGTTTCCAGATGAAGAGCAGTCATGGTGTCTCTTTCCTTCATAGCTTTTTATGATATTAGCATTGTAGAAAGCGATGTCTCAGAAAGGCACAGATCACACCATCTCTTAAATAATGTCAAAATTTTGTCTATTGTATCCAATATAGTACTCAAGTGTAAACAACATATGCACAAAAGACATAATCTGTATCCATGACTGATTTTGCAAAACAATTTTTTCATTCATTCATTTTCTGAGCCCACTTTATCCTCACTAGGATCACAGGGGTCGCTTGGAGCCTATCCCAGCTACATACGGGCGAAGGTGGGGTACACCCTGGACATTTGACCAGTTCATCGCAGGGCTGACATATAGAGACAAACAAACACACTCACATTCACACCTATGGACAATTGAGATTAACCAATTAACCTATCAGTGCATGTCTTTTGATGGTGGGAGGAAGCCGGAGTACCCGGAGAGAACCCACGCAGACACGGAGAGAACATGCAAACTCCACACATATCAACTGGTGTTGGAATCGAACCCAGGACCTTCTTGCTGTGAGGCATGAGTGCTATCCACTGCACCACCATGTCGCCACAATCTTTTCATCTCAATGTAAGAATAAATTTATTCTTGATAGACAAAATGTAGCTGGACTGTATGCAATCATCACACCTTGTCAGATGTGATTACTAATGTGTATAAATAGGAATAAAATGAGGAATGTGTCTGAAAACTACATTATTGTATCTTTATGGGTTAACAGTGTATATAGTCAGATCTCTTAATAGGGATGCCCCAATCTGATCTAGATCAGTATCGGATTGGATTTAGTCACAAGATCGGCACAGTTCAGGGTGGGGGGTAAACAAACATCCTGCCCCCTCAAATTAAAGTTTCTGAAGGGGAAAAGGAAAATTAGCTGCACTACAGCGGGAGGCTTAGAGGAATTAGTAAAGCGTCTAGTTTCACTTTCACTTTATGGTCCTGTAGTGATGTGCAAGTGGGTATTTTTTTTCAACCTGCGGAGCTTTTGTGGAATTATTTGACCCAACCCTAGACACTTTTGTGGAATTATCTGACCCAACCCTAGACGTGCTACAGCAGTGGCAAACATACATCCCGTGGGCCAAAACCGGCCTACCAAAGGTTCTAAGATGGATGAATTTGGAAAGTGCAAAAATTATACTGAAGTTACTAAGAGCTAAAGGGGTCATACAATTGTGATCTCAAGTAAAATAATAGCATAATAACATATAAATAATGACTCCAAATTTAAATCAAAATTTCATTGTAAAAAGTTGGTATTAGAACGGTATCAGCAAAACTAATCTTAAAAAAATCGTACTGGAAGCAAAAAAAAAATCCAGATCGGTACATCACTGTCTCTTAATACATCGATGGCTGTTCCTACATCATCACTGACCACTGAACCATGAATAACACATAGCACATCTCTCAGGTTAGCCAACCTGATGGAACTTAAATGAAGAGGAAAATTCACATCCCCATAAACTAGACAGACAAAATGTTTAAAGGCTTTATCTGGTGACAGTGCTGCCAAAACTATATGGCCCAGTTCCTATAGAAACTAGTGGATTTTTGATGACATTTCCAAACTAGCTGTCAGCAAACATGGTTGCAACAGTAATGGAAGGTAAAAAAAGGCTCATTACAAAGATACAGATAATAACGAAACAAGAAAGCTCAGGAATAACTTGAGCTGGGCCAAATTAATTCTTACCACCTCACATCAGATAGAGTGGAGCCACCAACAGAGGCACGAAGTTAACTTCAAGTGATAAAGCTGAGTAATTCTTCTGATGCCTACGTTAAAATTAGCTTTGGTTATAACATTATATCATGAACTGACACCACTTTAACTCTACATCAGATTGTTTATTATCTGGATAATGTGTCCAGCTACACATTGCATTTGTACTTACAAGTATAAATGGGTTCTGACTGCTGAGTAAACCATTAAGCCACCTGTCCCTACTGCATGCATGACTGATTTGTTGTGATATGTGACAGGAGACAAGTTAGCACCGCAGACATGATTTTCATGTTTGCTACTGTTCAAACAGGAAGAGGAATAAGAGGACTACAAATTAATAATTAATATCCATAAATGTTTGCCACTGATATGAGATAGAGGGAAGGAAAGGTTGTTGGTGCCTGTTGCTTTTGGTAAGTGATGTTGGGTGAGTATAGAAATGCATAGGAGCGTTACTGGATGTAAAACAGAATATCAGTACCATGCCAATAATACATGAGGCATTTTCATCTGTGTATCATTCATTCTTTTCATATCAAATTGAGAATCCACAATTGGAAAATGAAAAAAATGACTCGTCATTTCATTATTCATGTACAAATCAAAAATCAAGTTGTTTTCCATTCATTCAACTGTATGCACAATCAAATATCAAAAACGTCAACATGAAACCTGACATTTGGTCCATTTGCTTATTTCCAATTTTTAATTTGTGCGTACAATCAAAAGAATGAAAACAACTCATTTTTTGAGTTTCAATTTGTACATGAATAATGAAATGAGTCATTTGTTCGTTTTCCGATTATGAGGCCGAATTCTGAATTGAATATGAAAAGAAGAAATGATACACGGATTCGTTTCATTATTTGATCATGTAGTTTTTGTAATTTTCAGAATCTTGTTTTGTCTTTTCATTCTGTCTCATTACTTTCACTCACAATCAAAAACTGACAGAACATCATGATCATTTGTATCATGATCAAGGGTGTAAAACCTGTCACTAAAAACCTGGTGTTAGACTTTGTGTATGTCTGCCTCACCCACAGCTCTTCTCTACACATCGTATCTTGTGCACTGAGGGGCAAATATGGGGAGTGTGACTATTTTTACTATATCCTGGCTGTGTGTGTGTGTTGAAAGAATCTTAGTGTGTTGGCATGAACCTTCTGGAGAGGATGCAGAGCAGGAGGGGACGACACAGGAGGCCAGGATGTGACTCAGCGGACAGAGAATAAAGATACACCACCCACCTCTCATTCACTGATCTTTTATTCTGTCGTGTAAAAATGTGTCACCATGGCTGTATAGATATATAAATATATCCACACCTCGCCCTCCAGTTGAATGTAGGCACAAATTCACTGGTATGCTGAAGGACACTGGTGCAAATAGGGGGTGGCTCTAATCAGTGCTAGACTTTCTGAATTAATCTGTGGAGGAGCGCAGTCTCACTGCAAGTAAAACCACCCACCCCTGACACTTTTGTTTCCAAAGCATCTTCAGCCACTTCACTTCCTGCCATCCTGCTTTTTCTTCTGTACACTGATCATCAATAGCCCTTGGTGCATGTGTTTCTGGTCTTTATAAGACCAACCTGCCTACTCAGCTGTAGCCGTAATATTAAATTCAGAAGCTCTTTTACTCTGCACTGAAGGTTCAAAGTATCTCTCAAATTGTCCTCCCTCAAAAGAAGTGGCAAATGACCGTGTTTTTCTTTTATATTCACACTGACAGATTTCACTCAGCTTCCCTTTGAGATGGATTAAAATCAGTGCTATCAAGTGTTAGACTTCTAACTTTGCACCACATTTAATTTGCTTCCCTCTATATCTAACAAACTGTATTCCCATCCTCACAAAGACTACATGGGCATCATTTCTGAATTCATAATGTATATATAATATACAATTATATATAATATAATGATGTCACTGTAAAAAATGGGAACATTTAAAGCGCTGAGAGCATGCTGACCTATTTGGCCAGTGTTCAAGGGTGCTGAGCAGTCATTAAAACTGGGTGTGTTACAGTACATCAGTATGTATGTGTATGGTCAGTGTAAACATTTGCCCTTTCGCATATTAACCAAGACAAACACTACTCATATAATGTCCTCAATGTCCTGTAGCCAGGACTTCACTGTCATTCTTTGAGGCTGAGGATGCCACATGAAGGATTTTTAAAAGCTGATATTGTTATGATAGCTTGAAGCAGATATGATCCCTGTCTTCTCCCCAAGTATTCTGACATAAAGATTTAGCTACAAAAGTTTGGCTTTGCCTGTGCTCTTCAGACAATGACGAATTCACTGAGTGTGGTGTTCACTCGGGTGATTAAGCGTTGCACACCTATGGATGCCTTACTGGAACATAATACACAAAAAACACACTCTAGAATGTAATCTTTTAATACATCAATCTACATATGTTCAGTTACTTAACGAAAAAAACTGCCAAACTACAACTACACCCTGAACATAGCAGGTTTGATAAAGACACATTTTTTTATGCGCTGTTTACTACCATGATGTGCTTCTTCATGTGCCCATTTTCCACTAGAACAACATTCTGTTCTGTTCTCTCCTGATACCATTTTGCAATGCACTGAAACAGCATCCTCTGATCAGTGCAACCCAAGAACTACTCAGACAACCCAGAGATCTTCTTTCCCTGTTCTACAACCAAAGTGGAGGGTGTCAGACATATGTACAGCACTGGCACAGAAGTAACAAAGTGTGAAGACAGGCCTGGAGATGTGAGACTAAACACAAAAGTGAAGTTTTGGGTTTGTGTTGTGTCTTCTGCTTTTGTTTTCAGGTGACAGAAACTTATAAATACTGATGGAAACCCAAAAAGGCACACTTACTGTTCATAAGCTTGAGCCACTTTCTGTGTATTTTGTAGTTTAATTAAAAAATATCAGAGCAGTCTACAACTTGCATTGCACTGTGTTGCACATTGGCTGCACTTTGGCTCTACACTGTTTATGTAAAACATCTAACTAGTAGCAGTTCCACATGGTTGGGATTTTGCTATATTACCAGAAAAAAATTGTATAAACTATGCTTCCAATACCACTGAAAATTAAACTGTGTTTATCTTAGATACTGAATAATTTTTGCTGAGCCTATGCAACAACAAAACCATATTGATTTCTGAATACAAATCTGCTGCCTTTATCACACAACAGATTGCTAGCATTGCAAACCAAGTATCTACTAATAGAGACTAATGTGTCTGCTGCAGTTGCACAGATATACAGGAACATGTGACAGAAACATAATTAAGAGAAGTTTGCACAAGCTGCACCCTCTATCCAGCAATGGAAATGTCAGGGAGAGTATCTTCCTCTTTTATCTTCTGTTCATTGAATATAATGTGATAAAGAATCAACAAGTAGCTTTCGATAGCATGAATAATGAATTCTCTGTAATGACCAGATTTTCAGGAGGCTTGACATAAAAAAAGCAGTTTTTACAGCTATAAACAATAATTGGCGACACAGCAAAATGTACAAAGGGCTTCATGTTCTTTCTACTTGCAGTTAAATTATTAGGTTCTGTTGTCTGGTAATTATTCATGTTCCCCTCCTGAAGTGGCTTCAATTAAAGAGCCAGTTCTTCCAATTATGCACTCCACAGATTGTGATATCTGTCTTGGCATGCCTTTTCCCATTAGTGCAGACTATGGCATCAATATGTCACAACGTTAGAACGTAGTCGCTCCGTCATCAGAACCCACCCAGCATCCTTCACTCTAGATAGACTCGGCTGTCCTTTACTCTGTTTTCTGATTGCCGGGGCCTCCACCTCCCACTCTGCACTAATTAGCAGGACAGCTGTCTGTATAGAGCATCGGAGACTCCCCCAGACCCCTCTAACCCCCTCAGTCTGGAGCTAATGGCTCTCCTGTCCCCTCTGCTCCCTCAAAGGCCCACTCTCTGTTTTTGCTTCTTCTCTGTCCTGAGTCACAGTGAGATATCTGTATGAGCATCCTCTGCAGGATGACGAGCATTGCCCTTTTAATGGCCTCATTTTATAGAACAATTTGTGCCCGCTGTCCAGCTTTAAACATAGTCACGCCTCAACCCAAAATTTAAAAACAGCAGATGTTTGTAAAACCAATCATCTGGACCAAATTTCATGAAGGCAAATAGTCAAGAATACATCAACTCCAGTCAGAAGTCTGCATGAGTTGTGCATATTTTTAGCTTGTTACTATAATTTTGATCAATTATTGTCATATTTAAGTGTCTGCATTAAATTGGAGACATCTGTTTATCTGAATCTATACTATTTATTTAACTTGTGCTCTCCAATGTAAAATGAGAAGGTCTTGCTATTTCATTTATTTTTTAATAGAATCTTGGTAATTTCCTTCAGAGACACAACAAAGGTCGCAGTCAGAATTCATTCATATTCATTCTTCCTTTTGCTGAGGGATGTTAGAAGGACACAGACGACGACATCTGGATTTTTTTTCTTTGAGAAAGGAAGGTTTTTAAACACCTGGAAACTCAGAACAAATGTGATGCCCCAAAGCAGTCAAAGGCATTTGGAAGAGAAATTATAAAAGCTTGTATTGGTAAAGTGTGAAAATGTGAACACAATGGTTTTGGAAGGCTAATGTTATGATGCACTGCGATATTAAATCAATAACATCATCAGCCTTTTACCATCTCAAAAACATCACCAGAATCAAAGGTTTACTGTGTAAACCAGACTTAGAGAGACTTATCCATGCATTTATCTCTAGCAGGTTAGACTACTGTAAAACCTTCTGACTGGACTCTCTGAACGAGCTGTAAGACAGTTGCAGTACATCCAGAACGCTACTGCTCAGGCCCTGACTAGAACCAGGAAGTACAACCACATCAGTCCTGTGCTCAGGTCTCTGTACTGGCTTCCTTTCACTCAGAGAACAGACTTTAAAACAGCTCTGCTGGTCTATAAGTCTCTCCATGGTCCAGCACTAAAGTACATCTCTGACATGTTGGTCCTATATGAACCATCTTGGAACCTGAGAACATAAGGAACTAAAGAGGGTGAAGCTGCATAATGATATTGTTATGTACAAAGGGGTGCCCTGATCTGATATCGATATCGGATATTGTTCCGATATCAGCCAAAAAACGAGTATCAGATTTTATCGGACTGCATCTAAAATCTCCGATATAAGCGCTCCAATAAGCCCTCCATTTTCCACTACTGCACAAGTACAAGAGGCTCTTAAGCACAGCGTCAATTATCATTGAGGAGCACAGGAGCAGGCTGACAGCAGAACATGCCCAA
>JAPQRP010000001.1:32458347-32479640 GCA_037367295.1 Apogon hyalosoma
ACTGGTGTTGGAATCGAACCCAGGACCTTCTTGCTGTGAGGCACGAGTGCTATCCACTGCACCACCGTGTCGCCCCTTAACAAAACCAGAAAACATAAAAACATACATACAAAATAAGCACATTTGGCCTAAACCAGACAGTTATTGGTGGTTTCTAAATTATTTGTGTCACATATAACATTATGAAAATGACATGAGCATAAATGATATAACATCCACACAAACCTATCATAGTTCATGATTTAATAATTATTTTGCCCACTTTCCTTATTCTATACTGACTTTCACCACATTTAATCAACAAAGCAAGTTCAATATGAGTTCTTATTCAACAAGACCAAAGCACTAAAACATTGTGTTCAAGCAAACAATGCAATCCAATTGAACTGAAAAGACAGAAGAAACTACACTGATAATGACATTAAAACTTGTTATAATAAATAACATGGCTGTTTTATTGCCCTAGTTACAGCCCTGTTAAGCAAATAAATTAGAACTAGTGCACTGACCCGTTGAGATCCATGGGTTCTATATGTGGTAGTTTTTATGCTGTTGTGTGTTCGTGCATGCTGTACCGCATTTGTCCAACAGTCACCACGAAAGCGTCCTGGCCATAGCAACGTGATTGTAAGGCTATTGTATTCCAAACTTACTAATATCTCCCAAAATATTGGTCCTATCAACTTCCCATTTTCACTAGTCTGTTCCTTGACCAAAAATACATAAGTATGACAAACTGCAGGAGTCAGCTATGTACAGAATTTGTGTGAATCCCCAGACACACACACAAACACAGAGGCCACTTGGCTTTTATAATATAGATAAACTGGTGTTAATACATAGATGGTAAAAGGATGACAACAAAAGACAATAAAATACAGAACTGGGGAAAAAAACAACTGAACAAAAATCATGTTATGGACAGAATTTACATTCAGCTGATCAACGTTCACTAAAGTACAGACAGCAACACAAACAATGAAAGCAAAAGCCATCAGATAGTGTGTAATTGCACAATCCTGCCTTGTAGGTGAGAGCAGAAGAACTTAGTGATCTTTCCTAGGTGACGTTAGATGCTTCATACCTCTGATGGACATGTACTACTACTACTACTACAATCTAAATCCTCTTTATCCTGTCTGGCGCGTGAGGCAACGGCAAGGAACATCCACTTGGTTGTGTCCGCTGCGGCTCTGGGGGCCGTCTCTAGGGTCAGTCCTCTGCTCTTGAGGTCCCTCTCAATAGTCCATCTCCATATAACTTTTGGCCTCCCTCTGGTCCTCTTCCCGTGGGGTGTCAGTCGAAGGGCTATTTTAGGAAGCGAACTAGGTGGCATGCAGTAGATGTGTCCCAGCCATCTCCAGTGCTGACAGACACGTTAGGTGTGTATAAATTGGGTCATGACACTTCCCAGCCTCAAGTCATTTTCAGAGAGTTGTTGTGAAGGTAATTAAGGCCCTCTGCCTTCCTGCTGACCCAGTAAAGGTCAGTGTGCTAGTGGGACCCGGCAGGACAACAATTGACATGTACATGGATCCGCTTGCACGAACCACGGAACACGACGCATCACAGTGCTGCCTTCATTTTCACCTGACCTGTCACCTGTCGCCCTTTTCCAATCTGGACACTGGGAACACATGTGCAGATTTTCTGCTTGATTAAAGCACTATATGCACACAGTATCTAGAGCTTACAGTTCAGTAGCTCTTCTAGCACAGCTCAGCAGAAAGTAAGCTGTAAGGTTAGTGCAGAAAATGAAATTAAGGTACAGAATTCTAAGTGCTTTAACTGGTTTATTCCTTTCCCATAGACAATGTAATATATCAACTCATGCCGTCAAATGATTAAAATTTTGAATCAGATTAACTACAGGGTTTCTGTGGATTAATTTCAATTAATCATGATTAAATATAATTAATCTATATCAATCGTGTTTCACTTTGCATGAGCAAACGGACTCAAGAAAGAAGTGAATATATATGCACTTAACATGTTTATTAAACACCTTCAACAGTTTCAACGAAACAACTGTTCCATCTTGGATATTTTTGTACTCAAATTTCCCATCGAGAGGGCCGACATGCTGTTTAGTGTCTCTCATCTTTATGGGTTGGTTCTGCAGCCTGTCACTACTGGATCAACTGCCCATTTGTTTAACTACTTGGATAAATTGCCCCAAATGCGTGGGCAGAGACATTCATTCTGTGCTGCAGCTGGGTTAAGTAGGTTAAAATATTTTAATTAGATTAATCATAATGATGGATTAATCTGCGGAAATGTGTTAATTTTGACAGCTCTAATAACAACTAGAAAGTCTCAAATAATTCCAACTTAATAACACAATAAACCAAACTTTTTTGGCATGTAGGCCTATTGCCATTTTGACAGTTGTTTACAAATGAACCTATATTTCAGTCCATTTATCTGAGGTTCAGTATTTACACTAATCTCCTTAAATGATGCTTCCTAAACTCTATCACATTTACAGCAGTTTTTAGTAACTGTCAACTGTCAGTAACTGTCCTTTTAAATAAAATAATTTACAAATTTTAAATTACAATATCTATATTATAAAAGCCAAGTGGCCTCGGTGCGCATT
This sequence comes from Apogon hyalosoma, assembly GCA_037367295.1. Lineage (NCBI taxonomy): Eukaryota > Metazoa > Chordata > Actinopteri > Kurtiformes > Apogonidae > Apogon > Apogon hyalosoma. The sequence goes on from JAPQRP010000001.1 coordinate 32,460,947, forward strand.
TGTGTGTGTGTGTGTGTGTATGTGTATCTGCTTTATAACTGATAAACTGGACAGATCTAGCCTTTGCCTTTTGCAGTACTTATGTATTTTGGGTCAAGGATCAGAGCAAAAAACTGCTTATTGATACGACCAATACTTTTGGAGTTATTAATTATGTTTAAAATTTCAATGGGCTTACGAGCGGCCTGCAAATGACTCCTTTCACAGCCGCAAATGGCGGGGGGGCTGGATCTGGATCAACAGAACCACTGGGACATGACGGGAGACCTGGGTCCAGCTGTGATCACACACCAACAAGGTTGGTCTGGTTCTTACTGTGGCCCAGTTCCACTCCACTGGTCCATGATTAGACCCAGCCTGTTATCACCCCCTTGCCGTAACACGGTGACAGACTGTTCTGCGCAGACTCCGAACAGACGGTCTGGAATTCATCAGATCCATACACAGGACAGCAGTGAGTCACAATAAACTGTCATGTTCAGTCCTGTGTCAAAGTCTATGGTCCACATCGATGTCAATACAAAACAAAATGAGGGGCATTCTATTTCTTCCTAATCTGTGTGTTACACCAGTAAGCTTAGTCAAGTCATCAAGTAATGTGAATGTGATGTCATACAGTAATGGTGTAAAGCCCTTTCAAATAAATATATAAGGGAACTATGAATGCATTCTTATCTGTTACTTTGGATTTCAATACAAAACAAAATGAGGACCATCCTATTTTTTCCTAATCTGTGTTACACCAATAAGCTTAGCTCAGCTCCCCATTTTATCAACTCTACAGCTTCTAGAACCCGTGGATTCCCATGGGTCAATGCGCTAGTGAATAAATAAATCCCATTAATTCAGTTTTAGACCAGTACCTGGCCTGCTAGCTTGCTGCTAAGTGATTCAAAATTTGTATTTTTTATTCCATTTTGTTAGTTTATTTAAAAGAAACATTGTATATTGATTCACATTCTTGTAAATGTACCAGAGTTAGCTCAAAGGCTATTTTTCCATCTGCAGTCCCTGGACAAATGTTAAATCATCATCCTAAAAGCTAGTGTGATATGATGTGATGTTATAAACATGCAATTTAAAAACATATACATTTAAAATACATACACATTGACAATACAAAACAAGTGTTAAAATACAAAAAATTAAAATTACTTACACATCACATCATTTTTGCTGCATTCTGAAATCATAAAAAGTCAGTTCTCTTATTGCCACTGGAACAGAGTTCCACTCATGTGCAGCTGTAAACTGCAAATGCAACCTGACCAAATTAACTTTTTCACAGTGGAACTATGCAGTCCCCTCAGGATGCACATCTCATAATACGGTATGAGGAAGATGTTCACTAACTTGTCGTCCCTATATAATTCTATACGTTATTTGAATTTGGAAATTAGATTCTTAAAACTTTTAGGTCAAAGCCGCTTTTGGCAAACCAGGATATACAATTGCCTCCAAAGAAAATCAACTGCTCCTCTGTACTATATAAACCTCACAAGATCCATCTTTTCACCTAAACGTTCATATGTCAGGGGGATAGAGTTGTGTGTGTTGCCAAGTGTTGAATTGTTCTCTGTGATGATATCTCAAGAGGCATTTACAATTTGGCTGAAAGCCAACAATAGCCTCCCAAGTCACCCCATCTAAAGTTCAGTAAGGTTTCCCAGGCCACAGTGTAAAAGATTTCCACTTCGCTCATCCCTCAAAGAACTGCAGAATTTGCAGTGCCCCTCAACACACAGCTGAGACTGAAAGTTCAATGAGGACAAGCGTATAGTGGAACACAGGACATGGCCCTAATCCTGACATGCTTCATAGTGTATACAATACTGAAAAATGTTTGTACTATAATGTTTCCCATGGTAAAATCGTCTGCATTTTATCCATCCAAGTAGTAAAAAAAAAAAAAGACTTGATGCAGGTGGGTTCGTTGCTGAAAGACAACAACTGTGAGTGCTTTTCTACTATTCATGTTTAAAGCACACATTTAAATTCAGTTTTTCAGAGAGCCACATAAATGACTAATGACAACAGCAGCTCAGCCAAGTATTGATGTATTATAACAATGATGCCTACTGGAAAAGTACCCTGGTAATGACTGGCTGATGAAAGGTTTCATAGAAAGAATGCTAGAATATTACCAAAAGGAAGTATGTTCATCCACTCTTGGTACTAATCTACTAATAACAGACAGGGCAGTATTCCAGTTTCATTGTACTGTCTAAGCTTACTTCGTATGATTGCGCAATGATGATAAAGATTTACCTTATCTCATCTTATCTTATATGCTATATGGACAAAAGTATTGGGATATGTTGAATTCAGGTGTTTCTTTTCTAACGGGTCTGGTATACAAAACAATAATGATAAAATGTCAGAATATACCTAGGATAGTTTTATATTGGGATAAATATCATTGTGTTGTTGGTTTGGTTTAAATTATCTTTGCTTCCAAAATGCCTCAGAGTTGCTTTACTTAATTTCTCTCAACACTGGTTTTGTTGGGTTTTTTGTTAGTTTTTTTTTAATCAATGACTATGATTTTAAATATTCTACCTCTAAACTACTAAAATATTTTTCATGCTCTGACTGTAAATAATATTTTCTACTACAGCTATCTCTTTTCCTCACATCTCACTTAGGAAGAAAATTTTCCAATTAAACATTCATCAATACTATTCTATAAAGAATATTTTTGTCTTGACAGACAGGTCAGCTATTTATTGCTAACAAGTTACACTATCAATACTGTCAAATTACTTTTTGATTTTTGACAAAATTTACCATTTTACCATGTCAGTAAGCTAGCATTTAGTACTAGCTCACCCCACACACTCGCTTAGTTCCATCTTCTTGTCTAAATGTAGTCATGGTGATCTGTAATGGTAATAGACAAACCAGACTCCTGGCTTCAGAACAGCGATTACAAAAACAATGGGTAGGATCAAGCTGCATTCCCATCTTATACACAGTTTTTGATTGAAGCCCAAGAATTTATGTGCAGTGAATGCGTCAATATTCACAACAGAACATAAGCAGGTCTGTAAATTGAACCAAAATGCAGTATTGAATTACACTACATTACTACTTTAGTACAATTCTTTATTAGACAGCATGCTGAAAGATAGTAAAAGAACTCTATTCCTGTTGTAATAGTCTTGGTTAATGGGAGGTAGCTTATTTTGGCATCGATCCAGCTGATTTCATTGTTAAGGATTTAACAACTTATGGCCAGACAGTTAAAAATCGATACAAATGAGTGACGATTCAAATCAGCTGAGATGAAAAAATGAATTGCGACGCCCTTTTTAAACAGCAGAGGCCGTAATCTATTTTTGATTTCACTTGTTCGACGTCATACATCACTACTTTTTCGACTTCGTATGTCTCTGTCCAGTATTGGCTCAGACGGAATGAAAGACATGGCAGCGGTTGCAAGCAATTTTGAAACAGAGGATGCAAAAACCAGTTTTAAATCGGAGGTGTGGCATTTTGGCTTCCCTGTGTACAAAAATGAGAAGGGCAAGAAGATGACAGACAAGACAAAAACACCGTGCAAATATTCCAAGAAGGTGAGGACGTACACAAATAACACAACAAACATGATGCAGGCATGTCAACTGGCACCACAGTGAAGAAGCTCAAGTCACCACCACTTGAGCGAAAAAACTGTTAAAAGGACAATCCACACTGACAAGTGTATTTGCAACCCCACTCACCCAAACCAGTGCAAAGGCAAAGGAGATTACAAGGTGCACCGGTGTTTTCATAGCAAAAGACATTAGGCTGTTTTCCGTAGTTGAAAATGAAGGATTTCAGCTGTTGGTCAACACACTGGAGCCCAAATACTGCATCCCATCATGCCTGCACTTCAGCCAGACGATGATGCCAGCGCTTTACAGGGAAACCAAAGCGAAGGTGGTTCAGGCACTCAGAGGCAGATAGCATATCAATCACTACCAACAGCTGGACCTCCAGGGCAACCCAAAGTTATATCACCATAACAGCCCATGTGAACATTTTGTTCTTCAAACTCGCCCTCTTCTTGAAATGTACAGTGGGGTCAACCTCGCTGAAGTACTTAAAGAAGCTGTGACCGAATGGGAGCTGAAAAAGACTTCACACGGAATTGCTGTCATTATGAACAATGTGAGGAATATGGACATTACGATGAGGGAGGCCGGGCTGGCACCTCATATCAAGTGTTTTGCTCACACGTTAAACTTGGCCACCTAAGCAGGTTTGAGTGTACCCTGCGTCAACTGTCTGCTGGGTCAAGTGAGAAGGGTTGTAGGCTTCTTCCACTGAAGCCCCACAGCCACCACTGTGTTAGCATCCAAAAACAAAGCCCTACTCAACAAGCACGTTAATGAGCACAAGCTCATCATGGATGTCCCAACATTCTGGAATAGCAGTCTAGATACAATTGAACGCCATCTCAAACAACAACCAGCTGTGGCAGCAGCTCTCCTCAGCACAGAGGTCCAACCAAACGTCCATGAAATCGACACACTGGATGACTCAGACATCAGTGATGCTGAGGACATTGTAAGTACTTAAACCTCTGAAGACGGCCAACACCATGCTGAGTGATGAAAAAACCCCAACTGTGTCTCTCAATGTGCCCTTAAAGCACATGATCGAGAAGAGCATGGCACCCAATGAAGAAGACTCCCCCACCGAGAGCATCATGAAGACAAGCCATCCTCAGCAACCTGTCAGACAGATACACCGGGAAATACAACTACCTGCTAGAGTGCACTGCAGTGGACCCCAGACTCCAAACCCTGCCTCATTGAGAGGAAGACCAGCGCCAGGATGTGTTCCACAGGGTTAAGGAGAAAGCTGTGCAGCTGCAAAACCAGGTACTTATTTTACTGTATCTCTCTTTCTAACAATAAAAATATGTTTAATCTTAATAGAGGGGTTTTCTCTGAAAGTGCATTCATGATTTTTTTTTAAATAACTTTGTTTATGGCCTATATTATTTTCCTAAATGTCTTCCAGATGTAGTTTGTCTTTTTTTTTGTTTGGGGTTTTTTGCAAGTTGTTGCTTCTGTGATTAGATGAGACCCCTGTCTCTGTTATATCGATTTACTTAGTTAATTCTGTCTCTGTTATTTACAGACCAATTTCCCTGTGGGGGAAACGGATGAGGGAGAAGCACGTACCAGTGCCCCCACACCTGCAGCAGAGCAGCCTGCTGACCACGCAGACACAGCAGGACCTGAGCTGCAACAACCTCCTCCCAAGAAGACAGCATTGGAAGATCTCCTTGGAGGGACTTTCACTAAACCAGCAGGAGCAGCATGGCCCTTAAAAGCAGTCCACTAAAGTGGTGGAAGAAGAATGTACCCACTGCTTTCCCCTCTAGCAAAAGCATACCTACCATACCAGCCACCTCTGTCCCTAGTGAAAAAGGTTTTTCAAATGCAGGGGACATTGTGCATGCACAGAGATCTCAGCTTCTGCCAGAGAATATTGACATGCTGATCTTCCTTAAAAAAAAAAAAACATGTGTATTCCAAACTAGAAACATATGCAAGCCTTAGTTTGTTTATTTGAAGAGATTTTGTTTATTTGTATTATTCATTTAGTTATCTTAATGTGGGATTTGTTTTAAAATCAAATGTTTTATTAATTTTTTATTCAAGATAAAATATAATTTCAGTCGCACTTTTAAGAAGAGGAAATATTAATTGTTTTGCACAATTTAACCTACCTCAGGGAAATAAAAAAGGGATTCTCTTTAATTTGTTAAAGATAAGAGAAAATATATTTTGTAGTTTTAATGAATTTAAATATATGTTTTTAAAATGTGTATTCCTTGCATAGTTTGTGTTTTGCAGTTACACCCTACCTCAGAAATTCGTCTCTGTCTGAGAAATAATTAAAGGAATGTTTTTTCAGTCACAATTTGTCTACAAGCTCATTCTGTTAAAAAAAAAAATCGTGAGAAAATTGCATTGTTAACCCAGTATTGGAAATCGTATCGAATCATGAGTTACATCGTTACATCCCTAGTCATTATGTCTATGCATCTGCTGATGTTAGCGTTTCAACTGTCTCTATATATATATATATATATATATATATGCCAAGTTTTAAGTAAATTGAAACAAACTTGATGTTTTTATAGACACGGGAAATTTCAACCATTATAAGTAAATGGGGGGAAAAAAGAGATTTTGAAAATTCATAAAAAATGTGAACTTTGACCTACTTTTCCCAAAATGTATGATATCTATTCTGGGCCACTGGTAAGTTAGAAACCCAATTTACCATGAATTCAACCAACAGTGTTGCTGCTATAGTGTTAACAAACAAACAGAACCAAAAAAATTACCCCTTGCCTCCCCTTTTGGGGAGCTGTGTAAAAAATACATCTCTGGCAACACATTAGGGTCAGTTTGTCCAAGTAGAGTTATGGTCACGTATAAACAAATTAGCAAGTGATCCGGTAGTGACAGGCTGCAGAATCAACCCATAAAGATGGAAGACACTAAACAGCATGTCGGTTCTCTCGATGGGAAATTTGAGTACAAAAATACCTAAGATGGAACAGTTGTTTCGTTGAAACTGTTGAAGATGTTTAATAAACATGTTAAGTGCATATATATTCACTTCTTTCTTGAGTCCGTTTGCTCATGCAAAGTGAAACACAATTGAAATAGATTAAAAATGAATGATATTTAATCATGATTAATGGAAATTAATTTATAGCAACCCTGTGATTAATCCAATTATAAAATGTTAGCATTTGACAGCACTAATAATAATGTGTATCAAACTCAACAAACTGAATATTCAATATATTTTTTAAGATAGTTTTCATCAAACATTGAAGAAGTGTTTTTAATTTAAAAGAGGTGGTGTTCATCAGACTAAAAAGAGTAATTTATAGCATGTTTCTTGAAGTTAAGAGATTTGGAAAAGGAGAACATTTTGATTAACATAAAGTCAATGTTCTCACATGAGACCTTATAATCATTTGCTAGATTAAAACTTTAATATGCAATGCGTGCATTTGTGCCTGTTCTCCATCATCTCTTTGAAATATCAACACTAATATGACAGGAAAAGACATTTATATTTCAGACACATTATAAAAACACAGGTTCAACCGGGAATAACATGGGCAGGTCTGCCCTTTAAAATACAACAGCTCAAATGACAGCACCTCAGAGATGTATTAATGTAAAGTCCAGAGAGAGAAAAGAGGTTACCGTGAGCAAAATGTCAATGAAACTGTTGATTCACCACAGGGAAAGGTAAGCTATCACTTTATCTGACTAAAGGTCCTTCACTAAACAAGGTATAGTGAAGGACTACACCCACAATTATTACATGCAGAAGGTGTCATCATGCTTAAAATTAACATGCCTGGAACTGCAAGATAATTAACATCTTAATATATTCAGCCCTGATTAAATTATTCATTTCCATCGAGCATGCGATGCAGGCAATTAATAATACTTTTGATATTTATTTGTATGACAACACAGACGATCGAGGGACGGTGTTGTTCTGTTCCAGCTCATTGTGGCGGGACAGTATGACATTTTAGTGTGACTGCAAAGATGTAGCCCAAATTATATTCTTTCTTACTTGTCCACTTGTTGATTCCACATTTTATTTCACTTGCAAAACATTCATTTACCAACCATCTATGGACTAGTACACAGCACACTGTTAAATCTGATGAGATACAACTTCTAGTAATTAATTCCTTTAGGCCGTAGGGAAACAGGCTGATTGGGAGGTACCCAGTTCCCACTGACAACATTAATGAGGCAAGATTGGAGAGGGTGATGTGGGTGGATGTTCAGCTGTGATATAAGCTTAGAGAAAAAACTCAATTAAATCTCCATTTACTCTACCTTTGTGCAGAGCTTTGATCTAAATATCACAGTGTCTATCAGGGAATGAATTTGCTCATTTGGCATGGAGATGGCTTAGCTTGTCCATGGCCTAAAGGTTTACATATGCACTGTGGTTTGAGGACTTGTCTCTGTTTAAAGACACCTTTGGCTGAGGTAGCTATGTAAACCGTAAAAACAAGTAGAGAGCTATGAAGAACTGGTCAACCGTTTTCCCTTTTACATGTACAAAGGTCTTAAAGAGCACATTCACACCTAACTTATTTGGTTCACACTTTCAGTTTGATCTGAATTATTTGTCCATGTGAAACCTCTCTTAGACCATAGTGGAGACTAAACAGATGGTACGTGGTCTGACCAGAAGAGGTGACCTCAGTTTGGGTCAAAGTGAAGAATATTTCACAATGTAAAAATTAGAAAGTGCCCAAATAATTAGTTTGGTTAACCCTTAAGAGTCGGGTTGTCTATATTTCTCATTATAAAAACTGTTTACTTTGATTTTTTATCAGTTTTTTTTTTCTCAGCACAACCTCATCTGTGTGACTTTACAAATATTTTTTTTTAATTTGACATGTATTAACACGCTGAACCTACAAACATAAGGTGATACCTCTAGCAAATCTTGCATTTTGTTGCAAAATTTAATCATATACATAAATGGAAGCATAACATGATTAGAGCAAAGTCAAAAGTGAGTTGTCCTTGACCCATAGACAGTAGTAACAAACGTCACCTCTCTAGAGACCACTTCGGAGTCGATGTCACAGTGTACGCCACAACAGGTGTGCAGTTTTATGTCCTTGTTACTGACTAGGTAGCACAACACATGAAAACCATCAGACAAATCTCTGTATTCAATATCCTGGACATGACTGCAAAGTACAAAGTTTGTTATATATTACAACCTGTTCTGTGTTCTTTGTGCTCTTAAACTTAAGGGTCACATAGGATGTTCACTAATAAAAAGTGGCATGGGCTGCATATGTGATTTTTCTCCCATGAATTGTGCGAGTTACCATGGTATTTCTACCCTTAAAATGGATTTGTATGTCTTGAGTTTTTCTTTTGTGTAAAGACACCTGTGATGCTAATTAGAGGATACACCTTGGATGAACATGTAATTTTCATGTAATTTTTATTTATTATTACTTTTATCAGATTCAAGTTATTTCTGTGACCATTGTGGGTTTTTCTTTCATCAACAGAGGGGTACCAACAATTTTGACCACGTGTGTATAAAAAGATGTCTGGCCACTATAGCTTGGTCCATTTGGTTGGCTCCATGACCCACTGAGCCGCCAGTGAGTATGGATCAGGAAACCTCACCCCGATGCTAATGGTCAGCTTATCTTTGTAAGACACCTTGTCTCTCATTGTCAGACCGTTAAAATAATCGGAGAAGGTCTCTATATCTTCCTTTACTCTGGTTCTCTTGTGATTTTCGTGCTCCTGACACTGGATTCCATGTACTATTGACACCACAACTGTCACTTTCTGCCACCAGTTAGGCCCCAACCACAAAATACATCATCACCATTTTCCAGTATCAAAATGGTCTATACCAAAGGAATTAAATCTCATCAGTGTTAGTGTATGCAGCATGTATGCACATCTTTTATACAGATTTGTCTGCTATTATGATAACAGTTAAGTTGACACTATGAAATTGGGTTTGAGTCCATAAAAATGCAGATAAGCTGAAAATAGGGCTGCAGTTATCGATTATTTTTGAAATCCAGTATCTATCAAATATTTTAGCCATTAATCAGATTTTTTTTTTTTTGCACTTTTAAACAACAATACTATTGCATGCGCACACGTGCATGGTGTGTACATTATATGACATTGTGCCCTTATGCGTAAAAAGCGCATGAAGCCTCAAAGTGCACCGCTGTTCAGTCACTGCATTTCATGTATAGATTTTTTACAAAAGATCAAAATCCCTCTGCTATTTTATTATTGTGAAACACATTGGACAAACCTGCAGAGAGCCCCATAGACACAAGCATTACACAGCACTGAGGTACAAGAATGGGGGTCATTTCCCAGCACCACAAAGACACATGAACATAAGCAAAACCTGAATGTGTTTACAAACCTGCAGTTGCAGGTGGGTCTGAAGAGGGGCAGTTTAGAAGAGATGGGCATTTCTGACTTTGCATCACTACCTGACAGGATGGAGCGAGATTTCAGTACAGAGGAGGTTGACATGGGGGATGGATCTCCAAGAGCGAAGAGATGCCATGCGCCCCCTCCACTATTGTCCAGTGGTCACTGGGGTGACTGCGGGACCCACCTTATGTACTGTGGCCTGGATCAGGAGCCCAGAGGATGTTTCAACTTCTCACTGACCAAACAGTCCAGCTGACCGTGGACTATACCAACCTCCAGGGGAAATCTCTGTCCAGGACTGGACTAATACCAACACCGCATATGTGCACGTTTGAGCCTCCTCCTGCTGGTGGGGGTGTACCGCTCCCACAACTAGGCAACCCACAGCATGTGAGACAAACAGACTGGCCGGTCTGTGTTTTGCTCCCCCATGCCCCTAAAGCAATTCTAACCCATCAATTCCCTGTGATCCGGTTCAATGACCAGCTATCTTGGCTGCAGCATCACAGCGCAGACAAGCCAGCAGACTTTGAACAGGTGTGGGACAGGGTGACTCCCCCAATATTCAAACTCCGTGATGACACCTGCATGGATGAACAGCTGGTTTCTCATCGGGGCCGCTGCTCATTCCTCAGATTCACCCTGAGGTCTGGGTGTGCCGCTTCAGTGTGTGCCAAAGCGGGGGAGGAACGTGCCCATCCTGGGTACCAAGCACTGGGACCCGGCAGTGAACAGCGGTCCAAGCCAGAGCTGCTTAATGAAATTAATAATTAAACAAATACTCAAGGCAAAAAAATAATAATAATTCAAGGGTTTTTTTGCACTCCAATTACTCAACTAGTTTCGCTCTAGCTGAAAATAAAACAAAGGATTTGTTTTATAATCAATAAAGTAATTTTGTTAAAATGGTATCAAAAACGGTATCAAAAGCTACACTGAAATCAAACCTATCATCAATGCTATATCATACTTGTGTGAACGATACCCAGGCCTATGTGCACCTAAGTGTGCATGTCATCCTGCTTGGGTATGTGCATATAATTGGTTGCCATCCCCCTCTCATTAATAACTACACGAGACTCCAGGGGATTTTCCAGCCTTTTCCCTCCACACCCTTTTAAGAGTCCCTTACAGCCCCAAGCATTACTTGCTGTGCATGGATCAATGGCCCCTGATTATTCCATTTGTTAGGCCTTCAATGAATTAAGGTTATTAAAATAGTAGGGAGCATTGATCTCCTCCAGGCATGCCCTAGCTAGCTGACAGCCACAGGTCACAGGTATTGGATGCTTCAGCTGAAAATCAGTGCAGTTTATTAAGTTTAATTACAAAAGAGTGCTTTGAGTGTCAGAAGATACATGGATGAGCTTTATTTGCTAATAAAAAGCATGATAGCGTGGCTTCACATTCACATGTCTAAAGGAAACATCTGAAGTCAAAAAAATGTTATTAATAGTTGATATTTAAAAAAAAGACTTTGTATGTTAAAAAAAAAAAAATGGCTGGTGCAAGTGGAAGCATATGATATAAGAACTCCACAGGGTATCTGACCGGATGATCTAGTATACTGGTGTTAATATAATATAGGTTATGAATTTGTCATATAGCCTACTCTCCTACTGTAGCATCGCTACACAACAGCTGTAACAGTTCAACAGCAATCAAATTTAGCTGCTACATGCACTTTGGTGCACTGTGCAGAGTATATAAGAGGGCAGGCCTTTAACGGTGTGTAACTGCCTTACCAATTCTAACATTTCACACATATTAGACTAAACATCCTCAATTTACTGCTTTTGTGATATTTATGAATGCAATAAATGTCCACTGAATTCAAGGAACATTTTGGGCCAGTTCTGAGTATTTATAGAACTAAGATATTTCTTGCATTACCAGGGTCATCCACTGCTCAAAAAAAATCTAACATTTTTGAAAACAAATCAGTTCTCAATGAGAAAAAAATAATGTTGGACTGATATTGATAGGGTAATGTGTTAGGAATGAAAGAATGTCATAACATTTGACGGAAATGAAAATTATCAACCTACAGAGGGTTGAGTCAACAACAAAACTAATTAAAAAAAAAAAAGTGTAAAAAATAATGCAGCAAGCTAGTCCATTTTTGGGAAGTGTCATGGCAGCACTTGTATGCATGCATGCTTGCATGCAGATACTTTCCTGAGACAACAGGTGATGTCCTGTGGTATCTCCTCCCAGGTCTGGTGTCAAATGGACCAAAACATAGTGTCCGAGAGGTTTTCTATTAGATTTCATCACTGACACACTGCTAAACCGCTCACGCTGAACCATGTTACAGGCAGCATAACATTCTCCATGGCTTCTCCAGACCCTGACATGTCTGTCAGATGTGCTCACAATGAACCTGCTCTCATTTATGAAAAGCACAGGGCACTAGTGGATCTGCCCATTCTGGTGTTCTGTGGCAAATGCCAGTGGAGCTCCACGGTACTGGGCAGTGAACACAGGTCCCACTAGAGGATGTTAGGCCCTCAGGCCACCCTCATAAGGTCTTTTTCTGATTGTCTGGTCACAGACACACAGACATTCGAACCACTGGCCAGCTGGCTGTTATTTTCTAGGGCTCTGGCAATGCTCATCCTGTTAATCCTTGCACAAAAAAGCAGATACCAGTCCTGCTGGTTGGTTAAGGACCATCTACAGCCCTATCCAGCTCTCCTAGAGGAACTGCCTGACTCCTGGAATCTCTTCCATGCTCCTGAGACGTATTGATGTGCCATTGATGTGAAGGAGACTGCTTGTGCAACCTCTGTAGGGTCCATGCATCGCCTCGTGCTACCAGTGGTGACACAGACCCTAGCCAAATGCAAAACTAGTGAAAAACAGTCAATAAAGATGAGGAGGGAAAACATTTCAGTGGTCTCCACCTGCAAAACCACCCTCGTTTTGGGGGTCATCTCATTGTTGGCCTTCTACTGTCCCTGTTATTCATTTCACTAATACCAAAGCATCTGAAGCTGATTAACAATGCCCTATGCTACTCAACTGACCAGATCGATATCCCAAAACTTTGACTTCATGGTATACTTTCATTAAAAAGTGTTCCTGCAGTTTCTTTGAGCTGTGTAGCTGCCAGTGGCATCAGACACGTTTGGTATGGAATCCAACCCTAGTTTGATTTTCATGTTCAAGTTCACTGATGTTCGCATTCACAATGACTGCATCAAAATCATGAGAACACAATGTATTTAAAGACAATTAAAAAAGCTACAAAGCTTGCTATCCCCAACAACTTAACTCAGGTCTGGTTAGGCCTATGAGGAACTGTGACCAATTTAGCTTGACAGGTCTGTCCTCTTTGAGCTGTGTTTAGACAGATACACCTCCTTCTGAAAGCAGAAAAGTTAGTTAATTCCTTCAGGACTTCATGTCTGCATATCATCAAGTAGAAAATGTAATTTGCACAAGTTGTAAAACTGATTATTTATTTAATTATGATTCCTTTTATTGAATATTCCTGTATGCTCTGGTTTGAAAAGACTCAACATCTGGCCCTGTTCAGACCTGGCATTATGGAATAAAGTCAGAGTTGTCCGATAGACATTTAAGGTGTATTGACTGTTTCACTGCATCAAATTATGCAGTGAGTAACATGTAAGAAAGCACTCACTGTAAACACACTATAACCGTAGCATGTAGTCTGCAGAGAATACAATGAATTCCATTTGTAAAGAAGCATTACAATCTAGTTGGGAAAGAAAGAATGTTTAACATTTTCAATGGGCCTGTTTTTTTGTTTGTTTGTTTTGGGAGGTTTTTTGGTATATTGTTTGGTTTTTGTTTGTTTGTTTTTTTTGCATATAGACCTGGGAAGTGAGATACAATAGTAAGCGATAACCTGAGACATGATCTAATGTCAGGTGTAACCAAATGCACTGGAATTTCCCCACCAGGAAACAGATGATGAAAAATACATTGGCTGGGCACTCTGAACTGTAGTTACACAGTGGCCTTTGCAAGTGCAACAAAGACCTATTCAAAGAATTTACATGTAGATGTACATCACTGTGCTGGCTGATGACTTGTATTTAGGAGCCAGAATGAGCAGGAAAGAAAGGCTGTCTGGCACTTCAACAGACATTAGGTTTCAGCTGTATGGGCCTTTGCAGATGTAAGAGAAAAGAAAACCAAAGAACTTACTGCTGCCTTCTTTGGGTGTATGACAGACAAGTGATGACAGGGCAGCCTCAAATACAATGTCTGCTTCCACTATTACCTTATTGGCCTGACTTTAAAAGGATATTATCTTTTATTCACCCAAGAAAGATCCAGCAACTGCCTGGTCTTTTGTCCTACACACCTAAGTAATCTGCTCAATTTTTCAAATTTAAGATTCTCTACAAGGTCTTTTCATGTTGAAGCCAAACAACTTTTTTAGTGAGTGCAAAACTATGGGCTCAAAAGCTACAGTGCAGATCTGTCCTATCGATACAAAAGCATAAAAGGAAAAAAATCTAATAAATACGAGTGACCATTACAGTAGTGTTATTTTACATTAATCTTCATTTTCTTGTAGAAACAACCAGCATTATCCCTCTCCTAATTGCACAAGGAGGAAATGAATGACAATATAGTGTTATATGCTACTAATGGTTGTGCTACTAAAGTTGCTTGAGACAACTGAAAAAGTAAGCAGAGCATACCAATACCCTGCCCTCACAACACCATGCCCCTCCTGCTCACTAATGCCCTGCCTTCCCAGGAATTAATTTTGAGTCTTAACTTTCAATCTTTTCAAAAAGTTTTTAAAACTTTGTAAAAATAAAAAAAATTAAATTCCAGCATCAAACTGTGCACTGCACCTCACCTAGTGGTAAAGAACCTGTGTGTCAAATTTGAAAAGAATTAAATGAATAGTGTCTGAGAAATGAGATGGACACATTTTCTAAGCAGAAATTTTCAAAAATCTGTCAAAAATCCAAAAATTTGGACAAAATCTTGAAGGGGAGAACAGATGGATGGACAGAATTCCAGAGATGTGTAATAATGTTCTACAAATGAAGAAATCCTGTAAGCCTAGAAATGTCAAAATCATATAAATGAATCACACAATTACAACTACTTTTAAAACTTTTAACTCCAGTCCAGATTGTGGAAGTTAACCATGATGCTTTGGTGTAAGGCACTTTCCACATTCTCCCACCTGCCGCTGTGATTCAATAACCAACTAGCACATAATTATTTGTGGCACTTTGTAAACACATTGCATCTCCCATGCTTCCTGGGCTGAAAGTCTATACACTGGCCAATGAACTGTATACATTGATTGAATTCAACTAATGATGTAGAAGATAAAGCAGCACAGACCACCTGTCTCCATTTCACATTATTATAATGAGCTTTGGTATTGATGCCTTATGGATTTCATTATTCTAAAGTCCAAAAATAGCAGGGGGCGCTGCACGTGTGAAAAGCAGCAGGGAAGGATGGAGGACAATTTGATGCAAGTGTGTATGTGTTTTGCTCAGGTGTTTTAAATTAGTACAATCTGACATCCACTAGTCAGGACAAGGTGCAATCACTCAGTAAAATATCAAAACACTGTTACACCCACCTCATAATGAATCATCAGACAGCTTACAAGTTTTTCAATGTTGTTGCGGTTCAAGTCTTGCTAGCCATAAATGACAAGAAAAATAGTGCCTTGAACCATCTGACATTTCAAACTGGAGTCAGAAAGATGACAAATAGCCTTATATGAACAAGTACACTGTTGTACCAACATCCCACAAGCCTTTGTTTTTTTTAAACAAAACTACTAAAATTGCTTTAACTACTGTATTAATAACATTAACAGTGCTGTGAGCATCAGAGAAAATAAAGGCAAAAACTGTGCCAATGGTGTGAAACTGAGACAGAGTGAATTACTCTTGATAAAGCCTAGTGGTGCTAGCTATCACTTTGATTCAGGAG
This sequence comes from Apogon hyalosoma, assembly GCA_037367295.1. NCBI lineage: Eukaryota > Metazoa > Chordata > Actinopteri > Kurtiformes > Apogonidae > Apogon > Apogon hyalosoma. The sequence goes on from JAPQRP010000001.1 coordinate 32,476,894, forward strand.
TTGTTTTTATTTCCTTTTTCCACCATTTATAAAATGCAACCTTACTAAAAATTTCTTGTAGCTGAGTACTTGGGTTTGTCAAAACTATGAAAAAGGAATGATGATGATGATGATACATATAGTATAGTCCAGAGGACAGCAACCCTGGTCCTAGAGAGCCACTATCCTGCATGTTTTAGATGTACCCCTCTTCCAACACACCTGATTCAAATGATAAGCCTATCATCAAGCTCTGCAGAAGCCTGATAATGACCATCAGGTGTGCTGGAAGAGGGAAACATCTAAAACATGCAGGATAGTGGCTCTTTAGGACCAGGGTTGCAGACCCCTGATGTAGTTCATGGTCCCTAATATGTCACCATTTGCTATGTCTGTACAGTCTCTGCACAATTCCAATAAAGAGCACATCTTGTTGCTGAAAAGTGATTACTTCTCATGCTCAACAAGCTGTACAGCTGCCATTTGCAGCAAGAGCAGAGTAAAACAACTCAACAATGCTATTTGTGTGTCTGAAAGGGTCTGTGGTTGTGACAAATAGGCATCAGTGGCAGACTAAGGAAGGTAGAGTCAAAGAGAAGTTTGCATCAACCCACTTTGACGTCATTTATATTAGAGCTCACCAGGGGATTAAGAGCCTTAGAAGAACATTTTCTGTAAATAAGTTATATTAACCCATATACATTGTTTCTGTTCTATTCTCTCCTGCTGTTACATACTTTAAAGGAAACAGAAATCTAATTATGCAGTAAATCTTACTAAAACCCCTTTTATGTATGGTGGCCCTGAAGGGCAAACTACAATGACAAATTGCAAAGCACACAAGAAAAGAGAGGCACACAAGAAACACACACAAAAAAAGAAAATCACACAAACAAGAAAAAAAAACACACACTGAAAAGAAAATAACACAAACAAGAAAAGAAAAAAAAACACACACACACACACACACACACACACACACAAGAAAAAGAAAATCATGCAAACAAGTAAAAGGTCCTCCTGGAAAAGGTAGGTACAGTAACTGCCATGACCAGGACCTGGATGCTGATTGGATTGTCTTTCTAACAGGTGGGAAAACCGGAAGTTTATATTTAAATATCGCTAGCTTTCAAAAATTGGTATAAGTCTGCCCTGCATCAAAATAATCCCTGATCATTTCTTCGGTGGCAGCTATATTTAAATATAAACTTCCGGTTTTCCCACCTGTCAGAAAGACAATCCAATCAGCATCCAGATCCTGGCCACAGAAGTTACTGTACCTAGGACCTCTTTCTTGTTTGCATGATTTTCTTTTTCTTGTGGCTGTGTTTTTTTCTTGTGTGCTTTTCTTTTTCTTGTGTGCTTTGTGATTATTCGTTGTGGTTTGCCATTCAGGGCCACCGTATAAGGCCATACTTACAGTATAAAGCAGTCTGTAATATTGTGAAACACTTTGGGACATTTCTAACTGGCTTATATACACTATCCACAACATATTGACAGACAAACAAATAAATAAACAAACATACAGAGGTCACATGTATAAATGACAGAAATGGGTTTCCTCCAGTTGGTGGCTCAGCTCCTGAACACCTTACTGATGAGATGTTTCAGACAAGTCCCACCAGGAGGACACCCTGAGAGCACACCCAGAACGAGCTGGAAAGATTATTTTCCTGAAACTTTTTAAGATCTCTCATTGCAGCTTCTGAAATGTGCAAATTGTCTGGTTTCTTTCCTTATCTGTGACAGTAATTATCATTGGGATTGTGAAAGAAACAAGGTACTTGGTGATGCAATCTTGAGCTTTGTATGACCATTTTTCACTATTTTGTGACATTTAATACATGAATGATCCATAACTTGATCAATGATTGAGGAAAATAATCACTTGTTGCAGCCATATTTTCATTAACAAACACTAAGTAAACTTTCTGGCTTGTAAACATAATTTCTCTTGATAATGGTGCATGCTGCAATCAATAAAGAAAAAGCCAATTACAATTATAAACCATACCTAACTGACAGACATTTATAAGTTGTACAACATAATTACAAATAATCTACACAGAAAAACGTAATCTAGATTTTGACAAGTTATAGCTAAACTAGCTAACTGTGTTAGCTACATGACAGTAGAACATGATCTATTATTTAGAGGAGTGCATAAACTAGCAGAACAGCAATAGCTGCCCAATACACCCATCTCAGAATGAGTGTGTTAATAACCAAACTGTTAAGTCTGTAGCTCTTACAGTATCTGTTCCAAAATCTGTATTTGATTGTTAAAATTTTTTGACATGGACTTTGAAAGTGACCAATGTTATGCTACAGACAGTTCAGAGTGATGAATCCCCATGCTAAGAACAACTCTATCATTTGTCAGTCAATGATGGTGGAAGCCTTATCTTACTGGTCAAGGTTCATGCTTATTTGCCAAGTGTGATTATGAAAACAGACCTGGAAAACAAATACTGAAGGGCGAAGTCAACGGAAGGTTAACATCTGGTCAAAAAAATGTAATTACAATAATCAACACCAAACTTATATTTTTGGGTAGGTAATTACTTATATTTTCAGGAAAATGTATTTTGAAATGAGAACAAATTTGTGGAAAAAAAAATTGAGGAGTTTTATGAGCCTGAATGTTTGGAAAGTGATAACGTTTTTTCCCATCATTCTGGGTTTATGTTATAAACTCTCATAAATAAACTACATTTATTCCAAATACATTGATATTTGACTATTATATTATTTATGTCATATTC
>JAPQRP010000001.1:32482645-32495900 GCA_037367295.1 Apogon hyalosoma
TGGAATCAGCATCACCAAAATAGCTTTATACAGGCATTTGCCTCCAGGTAGCAAAATCTTTGTTGACCAGTGTAATCCAGGCTCTCCAAAAAAAGATCAATGTGGAACATACTTGCTACTCTTCTCATAAAGAATGCCTTTACTAAATGCTTTCGTTAAAGTTGTTTGCGTTTGTTTAATGCTGCCTGTTGCCTCTGGCTGTGGTGTGGCTGGTCTTCTAGCAGTTTGACTCTCATACTGTTTGGGATGCTGTCTCTTCAGCTGATTGAACAGGTACATAGTGTTGCCACATGTTATTCTAGGAGTAATGCAACGGACCTGCATGTTTATTGAAATCTAGCTCAAAAACAAAATGCAGTTTAATTTTAATGTTGTAAGAGGAAGGGTTTTTGGGCTAAATTGTCTGTTCTATTTTTTTTCTTTTTGGGCTGTGTTTTACATAGGGAACTTGTTTGGTGGTACTGTTCAGAAACTGGCAAATTAGTCTCAAGGATCAATGTAAAGAATTGTGATAAATTCAAGATCGTGATTTTATTTTTTAAAAATCGTGATATGATATTTTTGCCATATCGCCCACCCCTACTCTCTAGTCAGCTCATAGTCACTTCATATATTGTAATTGGTCATTTTAGGCAGGGCAGCAGCAATGGAATTTGCTCCTAGGTATTGACAAAGTGACTTGTTGAATATCAGCAAGTCACAAAGTCATAGCCATCAACTAGTTCAACTGGTGCAATTAACATATCACAGTACCCAGCCCTACCAGGCAGCCACTGTGTGTTTAAATCATCTTCACCAATCTGAAATTCCCTTTATTTTTCAATTATCATTCATTTCACAAGCACACTATTCAAAACAATGCAATTTTAATCCATTTTGCAATCACTACCATCTTAATAGACAGCTCTAACCCAAGGCCAGAGATATGTTCAAAGCTGAAATTCTTCCACTATCAAACAAAAAACTCTCTTTAGTAATGTGACAGGACACATTCATACTAGTGTACAAATGAGAGTCTACAGGCTTAAAATGCTGTGAGCAATGAAAAATGTTACACAATCAATTTAGCATGACTTTCTGATAAGAGTACCCATTTCAGCCAGCCCTTATTACCTCTTTTAAATCAATACCACATTCACGTTTAATGATGTCGCCTTATTCAACATTTCCCTGAAGCTTGACACTTTAAGCAAGCATGGCGGTGTAATTCTAGTGAGGCAGCAAGATGTAAAATTTTCATATGGGTGAATTTCTACAATACGTACAGAGTTGCAGAGGGTTATATATGACCATGTAGCTGTGAGGCAATGAGATAATCAGGTTGGTAGCACTGCAGTGGATCAAACGACAGCTTTATGAGAAGTGAACGGAACTGGAACACACTGTAGCCATTCATGAGGGAAAGCTTTGAGGTTCCCCTGTCAAAGAGCAGTATGGCTAGCCCCAAGCAGAATAAAGTGAATTGGCACTGTGATAAAGAAGAGAGAATCCAGTGATTTACTGCTGTGTCCTGGCTGTTTAAATACTGACAAAGAACTCAACACATATACATTTGACTGGGATTGTTCACAAAAATTACACTGTGATTATTGTGGAAAGTCTCAAGCTTGCAATATAATAAACAACCATGTTTCCCATTGATTATATAGACTGTGGCAACCTGCCATGGCCTCAAAATGAATCAAAAACGTCATGGTGAATCTCACTCTTTAATAGCGTGACAGGCTCAGGTACCAGTGGCTATTATTAGGCTTTACACTGAAATTATTAGCTTTTGGGGAAACTAATAGCCCAAAAAAGGAAATTATAAAACAAATAAATAAAAACATCCTTGATTTTTTTTTTTTTTATATAGCTGGCAGGTTCTTTGGTCCATTTGAAAGCCACTATTGGTGTGGTCTTTTAAAAAATCCACCAGCACTGTCCTCTACTTCCAACTAGCTTTGCTAATCCAATGTAAAAGTAAATAACACATAACATGACAAAACTAAACACTATATTGGAGCAGAACATACAAGTGGAACAACTTAACATAGTGAGATAAGCTATCAGTCTGCTGTCATGACTCCACTGTATTAACAGCAAAGCATGTTACGCCTTTAGCACCATCTGACTGAAGAAAATCATTTAAAAACTTTAATAAGCACATAGCCTAAGTCAAGCAACACTGTTTGAAACAACACAGTATGCAACAGTCTGGATCTTACTAACATTTCACTGAATATTAGTGGAATAACCCCACATTCCCCCACCTAAAACATACACAGTATTAGCACAACTCTTTGAGCAACAATGAACAGTTCCATGAGCCTGCTGACTTACCATGAAAACAGATTAGTATTAGCACTGAAGATGCTGATACAGATTTGTCATGTTGATGCATGACTTCACTTGACATGTTTTATCTCAATGTGTAAAATATGAAAAAGGTCATACATCAAGTTAAACATCACTAAGCTTGAATCCAAAATGTTATTAAAATGGATAGTCATGAGACCATGCACAGCACATTCTCCATTGCCTAAACAGAAACTAGCAGCTTTCTCTTTATTTTTATGGCCATGGAGAATGAACAAACTACACACAAACAGGTTCCTGCATGTTGCTCCGTTTTGTTTTGTTTGGTTTTGTTTTGTTTCTTTTAACTGCAGCCTTCTGTCACTACATAGTAATTGCATTGGCTGATATTTCAATTAGATTAACTGTGCACTAATCTACCTCTAATGAGTTAACTTATAGAGAAAAAGTTTTGAACAAGAAAAAGTTAATTTCTCCAGTCATTCAACTGAAATACTTTGCCATGCCTCTTGTAAAACTTGTCAAAGATGTTGCAGTTCAGTCCACCCATAGCAGTTCTATTAGCTCTGGTGAATGGGCACATAGATATGCATAAGAAAGGCTAGATGGTGCAAGCAGGATTCGCCAGCGTAGCTCAACAGCGGCCATCTTACCTCAGACAACCATTATGGTGCACTCCATAGTAGCTGCTGGAAGGTGAGTGATCAACTTAAACAAAAATACTCCTAACTCTCTGAAATACTGACGGATTTACAAATGGTTTGCCTTATTACAAACCTTATTAACATAGCTATGATACAAAATGCTTGGACATGTTGAAATTACCTCTTTTGCTTTCGAAAAACAACTTAATTGTGCAACATAGTTATGTCCCAGCTATTTGCGCAAGTTATCAAGGCTGAGACCACAATCGAAGTTTTAATTTTTTAATAGGCTTCCACAAGACCAATAATAATTTTATGACAACCTCATTTTTTGTCTAAATGAATGTCTTTGTGGATGTTGTTGCATTTATTAGCTGTCTAACTTGGCTACGAGACGAGGCTGCGGGTGAGACCTTGTTGACCAAGAAATTTTACATCTGTGGGAGAGGCAGAATTGCTCTTTCATTTCAAAATAACTTAAGTCACACATAATTTCCAAGCAGCTTGGTTTGTTAAAAACAAAACATCTTGAGATGCATTAAGACACAGGATATTGCTGGCTTTGTGTTTACAGAAATACGCCCTTGTGCAGATGCCTGACTTTTGTGCAGCCTATGGATGCTCTAATTGCCGTTGTGTCAAAACAAGACAATGTGGGATCACCTTTCACCTGTATTATAGGGTTAGGGTTGTTTTATTATGTTAAGGTTAGGGTGGTATTATTGCTGGTGGGCCAGTTCTGGCTGACAGATGTGATTTGGGTGTTTGTTTGTTGTCTTCTTATGTTTGTGTGCACATTTTGTATTATACTGTATTGCATTTATTTGATGTTTATCTCAAAGACAAAATAAAATAACCTTGAAGCCTCATCTCTAAACAACTCATAGTTCACAGAACATGGATATATAAAGGTAACATGATACAGATGTTTATATCTAAAATAAATACATATATTTCATTATTATGTATTTAGTTATAATTATAATAGAAATATTATAATCTGAGGTATTATTATGTCTGAGGTAAGATGGCCACCATGTGGCAACATTGCTCTCTATTGGCTAACAGCATGTGTAAGTCATCTAGTCTTTCTTATATATATACACATGTATATATATTTCACTCACATGTATATAATGCAGTAGCAGGTTCTCCAAACCTGTTGCCAACAGACACTTGTTGAGTGTAAAATAGTTACATGTATTGTACTGAAAATCTACCGTAATCCCCAAGGTGATAGTTGGATGCATATAGATTTTCACACCAATATCTGTACATTTATACATATATTTGTTTAGTTAAAATAAAGTTTCCCACTCTTTAATTATCTTGTTTATTGCTCATGAAGAAACTTTTCATTGGCACTGTAGTCACTTAGTTTTTACGTTTAGCCTACAACCTTTTTTAAAATTAGTATAAAGTATAGTAGTAGGTGCTAAACTCTCATTTCAGTTTCATAATAACACCTCCCTTGATTCTAAGAACCCCTCAATTACTACCTTCAGTATGTGGATATTGAATGTATGTACTGTATGTATAGGTTTACATGAAATATCTCTGTAGTATTGGCAAAAAGTTTGTAGAGGAGATGGGTCATTGAAGCATATAAGTAAACATGAAGTCAAGCAATAGCAGTCACCAAGAACTGTCCATTTATGAACTAAACCCAAAAAGGGCCAACAACCTTTCCCGAGTTCCTGACACACAAGTCTTCTTAAAAGCACGCTAAGCAAGCAAGCTATTGGTGTTAAACCCTGAAAATAAAACTGAAACTAAACACTCAACACATTTGATTTCCTTTTAGTCAGCACTAGGTCTGGGTATCAGGGCCAATTTCCTTAATCAATTTGATTCATAAGGTTCTGAGTCAATTGATCATGATTCGATTGGATCTGATCTCGATTCGATTCAGTATTAATTGACTGATTCAGATTCATTTAGTGATACCAAAGTACAATTTTGAGCTGTAACCTGGTTATCTGACTACCACAGCCGTGCAACACATCCATACTGGTATCAATATTGACATTAGAAAGGAAATACATATGAAATTTTAGCAGTAAATAGCTGAATCTGCTCTGAAATAATGAATAGGACAGAAACATTTCCGTGTTTCTAGAGACTTCTTTGTCATCTTTATTCTGTTATATGACTGGTGGCTCCCAGCATTAAGGCGCATGACGATCACCTATGGCTGAGTGTGGAGTCAAGTTGATATTCCTAGAACGACCAGCTTCTGCACCCACCTCAGAGAGCCTCCGCTGAGGGGGCCAGATCCTCCGCACAGCGGGTTCAAGTTTGAGGCTGGGAGGACCTCCAGCAGAGGGGTTTTCCCTACCCTTCCTCCGTGCCCCAGCCATAGTCAGCACCAGTCTGTCAGCATTTCAGAGCAATGGCCTTTTACCTCTTTAAACCAAACTTTTCTCAAATGGCTATATCTGACCATCTAATTATGACATTGTAAAACAACTTCAGCCCCCATGAATGCCAACCACAGCTCATGAAGGAGAAAACCAGACAGACAAGTCGCGTAGCAGAAACTTACCCTGTCCTTCATCCTCCAGCTCTGTGCTAAGGCCTTGGAGCCTTCAATCTTTTCCGAGTGCCGTTTCTTCATGAAGGCCAGGGGGAGTTTCCAGTCATTCATATCGGCCTCCTCTTCTTCAGCGAGGCCCATGGCCGATGAATGAAGCAAGTCTGAGTCCATTTTCATCAGGGCCCTGCAGAGGACAAATCTTGTTACTGACTTATCTGATGGGTCATTATACATTAGTTACTGTTAACTGTTGTAGATAACTGCATTCAATTAAAACACAACAAAGTAATTTTAGAAGTGTTGAGGGTGACTTGGTGGTCAAGTGATAAGAGGAGCTGACCACAAACATAGCTGGGTATTTCTGAAACCAGTAGCATTACCAAGATCTTGCCTTCAATCCCAGGTACGCTTTTTTCAAAACCAATTATACATTTTCCAATCTTTAGTTAAATTATTCAGCTCATTTGCTGTTTTACACCATCAAAAACAAGATAAGGATGGGTGATCTTACAAACTTGGATGGTGTTGGTCATAACTTGTCATATGATCTACTGTGTCTGCCACAGATGATGCCAAGCCATAATGAAATAATGCATTTTTGATTTGTTATAAAACTGCACTGGGACAAAGGAGGTCACCACAGTCTAAGTAATTCAAAGCTGTATGGACAGGAAAACGTAGATAAGTGTTTACTTCACCTATTTTCAGTGCCATGATAATGCTGGTTGAAAAATAATGTGAAGAACACGTGAAGAAGTCCTAGTCAAACAACAAAGTCAAATCATCACACATATCCTAACCATTAACACAGCAAGTACAATTAGGGGTCAGCACGGTTTGGTTGTAAGCTGTTTGCATGTTGTTTGTGTTAAGAAAACTGTGATTCATGGATCATGATTCTAAAGCAACATGCAATCTTTTAGCCAGATTGCTCCACTCTAAGATTAACCTTTTTACCAGTGGTCCGAAACTAACCAAATTTACCCTGCAAATTTACTCTGGACATTCAGTGTGAAATAATACCATGCTATGCCACACATATTTTGTATATGAATACCTGGAGCCCAGCTCAGCAGTTTGTAACAACAAAAATATCTGTCTAGGTGCCTTGTCATGGTACAGAGAGCCCTAAAATGATGCATATTTATTTTCAGTTTGATCAATAATCAGTACCTTGTCTTCATTCCTTTTTTTTTAATTTTCAGATCTGGTGCCCATCATAGTTGGTGTTAATATTTACAGTGGGTTTATTTTCCTTCTAAAAAAGTTTTGTTTTTGTTTTTGTTTTTTTTTTATTAGCAGGTTGATTCTTGTTATATTAAGATCTATATATACATGGTAGTTTCCTTTCCATAAGGGCTCATTTATGTTCTACATTAAACACGCAGACAGATACAGATGGAACACTCTGCCTGTCCTCTGCATACATGCCATATGTAATTCTGTCCATTTTCCGGGAGCTTGCGGATGCATACCCAGACAGTGAAAATGGAGCTGTATCACCAGGAACCATGGCAGCAGTGTTGAGATTTGAAGAGAAGAATTACCAGAAATAGCAGTACTTTTCAAAGACCAACTGTGTGAATTAGTGAAAAACTACCAACATATTTATGGCAACTACCCGTCTCAGTATCAATATTAGTATCCACATTAGTAAAACCTCCTCTGTCATCGCCATGTTTGTTATTATTATTGACTTTCTTCTTCTCCTTCTCAAGAAAATGTTACTCTTCTTCATGGGATTTGGCCAGTATGATAATTATGAGCAGCGCCTTCTGGTGGATTGATTGAGAAACGCTCATTCCAATGCACTGGACACATGGAAGTATGAAGGCAGTAATGTTTGACAACATTAGAAGCGGACGAACCTATTTACGTACATCAAATGAGCATAAATGAGTCTTAATGCTCAGTCTTAGGTATCATGCCGCCACTGGAAAGCCTGACAAGAACAAAAGAGTTTGTGTAACAAACCCAAAGAGATTCAACTATAACAATAAGGGTAGAAGTCACTCACAATAAGAAATAACAATTATGCATTCACAGATTAATTTATTCAGAAATTAACCATTGAGATGAAATGATGTAGAAAAAAAAACACATTAAGTCATAGCTCAGTTCCTCTTTTAACACAAACTAGTGGTTCTGAGGAAGTCAAAGTGGCAAAGAGGCCTGTTTATAGACTTCCTGTTTTAATATAAATATTAATATTTGGCATAGGGACATCATAAATGTATTGCAAGAGAAAGTTACAAAAGTTTCGTAAGTATCCATTCCCAAATAACTTACAAACTGTCGAAACCATACAACACCCTCAGCCTACTCAGCTATAGAAGAGACTATCAAACAATACCACCAACAAAGCAGTTGGACATCTTTTTTTGTTAGATAAGAGAAAACAGCTAGTTTGATTATAGAGCAAGTACTATGGTTATACAACAAAATATACCCAATAATAAGAGTAACTGACCTAATGTCACTCAAGCTTCAAAATTTGGAAGTAGCTGTGATGTTATAAAAGCAGCTCAGCCTCCAAGGAAAGTGAGTGCTGCTATAGTGCAAATTCTTTCAACTAGATGAATTGTGTTATGATATTCTGTTTCAAGGAATGTCATAACACTAAGGTAATTGCCTCAGCCATCTATACAACATATATACCAATTAGTGATGTAACGATATGAAAATTTCATATCGCGGTTATTGTGACCAAAATTATCACGGTTATCGTTATTATCGTGGTATTGTTGAAATATGCTCAAAATGTTCAAAACGTACTTATACACTGAAATGATTAAACCAAGTGGTATTTTGAAATAAATAAAACAACACACACAATGTACTTTCTGTTGGTAGAAACATTAAAATATTAACATGTAAACATCAAACATAAAAATATGCATTAAAGATGGCACCTTATGGCCATAAGTGATATCTGCACTAGGGGTGGGAATTGATAGGATTTGATCAATATCAATGCCATTGTCAATTCTGCTTACTAATCCAATTCCTTATCAGTTCTCCTGTAGATTCCTGAGTGTTTTTTTGAGTGGGGAAAAAAGTAGTTGGACAGGTCATAGAGGAGCTTGTTTGACCATTTTCCATATCAAATCATTCACATGTCACAATGCGAGAGAGAGAGAGATGTATGGGACGGAGGTGCGCTTGGACGGACCGGGTCCGTGTGATCGTACCCAGTCCATGTGGGAGCCGCTATCCCTGGATCTCCAGAGCGCTGTCCATGCAGCTGCCTTCAGCCATGTTTTCTGAGGCCAAACATTGCAAACTGCACATGCGCATCTGGAGTGCCAATGCTTTTCCAGGAAATGAGCAGTACTCTTACTGCAAGTTTTCAAAGTGCGGTAATCAAACATGGTCTTCATGACAATTAGATTTAAACAGTAATACTAACAATCGGGAATTTTACTACAGTTTATCATCATACCGGTAATCATTACATCCCTAAACCAATAAATGTATGTGCGGTTGCGGAAAGACTGCCTGACTTTTTTTTGTATAACCAGTGGTGAATGGAATATTTATGTCCATTACTCTAGTGAAATTAACTTAAGTACATTGAGAACACAGTCCACAACAAGTTGGACATCAGAACCTTGATTAAGTAAAGATGCATAAGAAAGGTTTTCCCGTCAGAATAAATGACAAGTGCCCAAAACATTTTACATCTCCGTGTTCTTCAATTGAAAAGTTTAACATTTATGTTAAAGGAAGACCACCAAAACCTCCACATGTGTGCTACATCAACCACAAACTTAGCTATTCTGGTATGAGTAAGAACAGATTTTGGACAAAAAACCTCAATGAATGACAAACATAATGAGGATAACGGTTGAAACAATGTGAAATAATATCCAACACCCATCCCTGGAGCACCAAAAGCACCTAAGCCCTCTGAAAACCCTGATGAAAGTATTATCAGCACAATGTCTTTAACATTTATAAAGTCAAAGTATTCGATATGCCATAAAACAGTCTCTGAAGTGTTTATGGCTGCTCTAATTTTAACTTTATTACTTTACATACTGCTGAGTGGTTAAATCTACAGAAATCCATTGTATTCTAGAAGGTCACCAAAAGTTCGTAACATTACTGTTCTGTGAGAATCACAAATTTCCAAGTCAGCTTTTGGTGTTCAGGAAAAAAAAAAAAAACTCACTCAATGGGTAGGTAAAAGCAACTAGTGCTTAAAACTCTAATGCAAATGGGGTGGAATAAAAGTTAAGCTATAGTGTTTACACTGAAACATTGTAGAAGTTTTAAGTTATATGAAATAAAATAATCAAGTGCCTTAACCCATAAAGACCCAAACAGCCACTGGTGACACAAACCATCTACAGATATAAAATTATTAATACCTGTTGATCCACTAATCCTATCAATACATGTAAATAATTGGTGTAAAATGCAGTTTACCATCTTTTTATAGTCATCAAATATGACTCATTTGGACGTTCCAAGGCTCCGTAATGAACATGGAAACATCTTCATCTTCTACAACATTGATTCACCAGTAAAACCCATGGAGTTGGCTCAATAACAGTAAGTGGACACACTGGGTTTATGCTCAGATAATGATAGATTTTACTGAAAAAGTCACTTTTTCTTCAGTTTCCTCTATTGTTGATATAATAAGCCTCTACTTTAATCTGAGCTTTTATGAACAGCCACATGATCAGTGAATTAAATATAGGAAAATACATGATGTTCACTGAAAAACACAAAATACAGAGGATAATGTTAGAAGAAATGGTGATGAATCACTTATGAAAGGTTAAAGTGAGACAAAAAATAATTTGAGACGTGCTATAAAAGTAGCACTGGGTCCTTATGGGTTAAGTGTATGTAATCTGTACAGCAGCTGAGCCAAAGTATTTCTTAGTTTTCAGTTCAAGTATTAGCATCCAGGCTGTTGACAGAGCAGCACCTGGATGATGTCATGAAGAAGCTGCAGTTAGCTACAAGTGCCATACTAGTGTAAACCCACAGAGGCGGAGCTACAAATACTGTGTGTGTTCTGTCATTATGTGTGCACATATGAAGTCATGTAAACACGGCCATGCTGTGTTCACCTTCACGCAGAAGTGGGGGCTGTTTGCTTGGAAGTGGCTTGAAACCACTTTTGGCAATGATGCCGGCTAGCTAACCCAGAATTTGCTAAAGCTAGCGCTGCTAATTTGACAGCTCTCCCGGTTGCCCGGTTACCGCCGACAGCTGTAAAACTGCATGTGTATCTGCTGCTATTTAAAGCCTTGGCCAACTATTTAGCGAAACAGCACAAGCACACAGATAAAGAGAGAGCAGATGTGTACAAATGGCGCTAGTGGCGGCAGCAGAGCGTGCAAACCTTGGTGCGGTGGGATTGTCAGCCCGGACTGGGGAACCTCTCCGTCTCCGGACGATGACAGACACAGTCGCACAAACAATTCGTGTCAGAAAATTGTAGGGCAGCGTCCACAGCCTGTATAACAAGTCAAATCCGTCAAATCCAAGTTGGACGGGCGCGTGTTTGCAGGGGAATCTGCGGCTCCTCTCCCCACGGCTCTTCGCTATGGGAAGGGGCTGAAGACGAGGCCCATCTTCACACGGACAGTCTGCCACAGCCACACAGAGCACCGGTCACACTTAGGGATGACTGGGGTCGGACGGTCTTTTTCTACAAACCAGCGTCGCTGTTAGCCGATTTGTTACGATGGTTTTTGCGGAAATCACACCAAATCCCTAGAATTTCTCCGGAGCGGCACTTCTTCAGCACTTCGGCAAGGGCGCAGCCATCTTGGGTTGGACCCAGAATGCACTGTTGGGGCCGCGAGGCCGTCATGAAACGTCACCACCGCCCAGATCAGAAACACACTGAAAATAATAATAAAAACACACACGGGTCTGCACAAGTTTACACGTACTGTTTTATGTATATGCGATTACAGGAAAGAGGAAAAGGCTCTGTGGAAAGCAGGAAATTTACACAGTTCCACAGATAGTGTTTAGTGGAATACATGAATGGCTGTGAATTGAACAATGTGATATTGTTAAATGATCCTCCTTTAATCATTTTTGTACATTTTTACCCCAGCAAGGGGTACTGTTTTTGGTTCGGTTTGTTTGTTTCTTTGTTTGTTAACACTAGCAACAAAACTATTGGCTGAATTCATACCAAACTGGGTTTAATAGCTCCACTGACCCGGAATAGGAAGTGGTTAGAGTTAGGAAAAGTAGGTCAAAGTTCAAATTTTTTCTGAATTTTTAAAAATCTTCCCATTTATTTATAATGGGCAAAATACGTGCGAGGGGCGGGTTTTGGTGCCTGGCATGACTTGTTCTCTTTTTTTTTCTTTTTTTTTTTCATTTGGTGATCATTTTGGCTGTGTTGCAGCTTGTGGCACGATTTTGGTGAGAACAGTTGCATTTTGGAAATGAATTGTATTTTACTGTTATGTTTCTATTATACTCTGCTGATATATTACGCACCCTCTGGGCACCTTTATGGCAAAATGTATATGCACACAAAAACTGCAATAAAATTCAAATGAATCTTTTCTTTCTTTCTTTCTTTCTTTCTTTTTTCTTTCTGTCTTTCTTTTTTCTTTCTGTCTTCTTTCTTTCTTTCTTTCTTTTTTTTTTTTTTTTGGCTTCTTTTTCATAAATCTCAGAAATAGCTTCAGCCCTGCTCAAAACTCCCATTCAATAGTTTTTATCATTTTAACCCTTTAAATGCCAGTTTAATTATTTGAATTGAATTAATTATATATTACAAAAATAAAAAACTCATTTCATACATAGGGAGCTTGAACACTGGTGGTGATTAGAGTCTTGGATATGTGAAACATTAGCAATAAAACTGATTTGATTGCGTTGGTGTTTTTTATGTAGTGTTATCACATTTAATTTCACGGCCATAACAGTATTTAACCATTCATTCTCTAATGTCAACATTTAATTTTGAAGAAAAGCAGTGATTTTTTAAATTTTTCCTGTACCCCTCTAGATTCAACCATTTTCCCCACTGTAAGCTGATGCATGACATTCTTGAATTTTTGAGTTATATTATGGATCCATATGATTGCCAGGAGCCCCCAAGAGTGATTTGTTGGGGGTGTGAAATAATTTTTAAATCAATATCTGATTCATCAGTGTGAACAGTTATTGTGCAAACTGTAACTCCCCCCGTATTTATTCATTCATTCATTCATTCATTCATATACCAGAGACTTGAGGGTTTTGTTCCCAAGACTGTGCTCTTTTGGACAGAACTCTCTGATGCTGTTTCTGATTCAGTGGCTTTCAGAAGTATTCATACCCCTTGAACTTTTCCACATTTTGTCATGTTACGACCACAATAATAAATATATTTTATTGGAATTTTAGGTGAAAGACCAAGACAAAGTGGCATACAATTGTGAAGTAGAAAGAAAATGATTCATAATTTAAATTTTTTTTAACAAATAAAAAAACTGAAAAGGGCGGTGTGCAAAAGTATTCAGCCCCCCTAAGTCAGTACTTTATGGAACCACCATTTGCTGCAATTACAGCTGCAAGTCTTTTGGGGTATGTTCTCTACCAGCTTTGTACATCTAGATATTGAAATTTATGCCCATTCTTCTTTGCAAAACAGCTCAAGCTCAGTCAGATTAGATGAGAGCGTTTGTGAACAGCAGTTTTCAGATCTTGCCACGGATTCTCGATTAGATTTAAGTCTGGACTTTGACTGGTCCATTCTAACACATGAATATGTTTTGTTTTAAACCATTCCATTGTAGCCCTG
>JAPQRP010000001.1:32570633-32582051 GCA_037367295.1 Apogon hyalosoma
ATGTCTATGAAAAGGAAACATAGAGACAGTAAATATCTAGCCTTGTCCTAATTAAAAAAAACACTTTAGTTGACTGTCTCTTTGTTCTCTTGCCGTCTGCCTCTGGAGCTGCATAGTGCCAGTCAGAGAGCAGAATATTTCTCTTTTCTGTATCCAGACAGTCATGGCCCTTACCTCTGTATCGCTCACCGTTCTTTGTTTGGCTTTGCTGCAGTTCCACTGAGTGAGAAAAGTCTCAAGGGCAGAAATGCATTTGGGCATCTTCTCATTTGTCCTGGTCAAAGCTTCAAGAGTTCAGCTGATTGATTTCTAAAGCTTTTCATTGCTATTTTTTCTTACAGGTTTCCACACACTGTCCTCCTTCATGATATAAGGTGAAATAAAAGGGGGAACTGTCACTGCAGATAATTACAGTACATTGCTGTAGTTTTATATACTTTCTCTTCAATTTGTTGTTTCTCTCAGTTTTGTCTGTTTGCCTCCACACAGGGGATATTCATTGTCTCTCCTAACAAGTGAAAACGTGGTGCTTATTAATACCCCTGCCCGGTCCACAACACTTTGCCCCTCCTACTCATTGATATCCAGGGTTCCCAGGGATTAATTTTTAGTCTTAGCTTAAGTAAAAGCCACTGCAGACAGGAAAACTGTGACTATATATATCTATGTTTCATATTTAATATTGTCCATTTAAAAAAAAAAAAAGATGATCTATGAATCTGTGTTGAAAACTGTTGATTTAAATCCCATATTCTTATAGCATATGTAGAAGAGACAACTATTGTATGTTTTCTCCTACTGTATTTGATAGATATTTCCCACTTCTCCTTCTGTCCAGTTAAAACTACCGTATGTATCTCCAGAAGGTTCTTCCACGGCAGTGACACAAAACTTATGATGACTTTATGGAAAATGATGCATTACTGTAAATCAGTATACCCATGCAGATCAGCTCAACCGTAACCGTAACCTGGCTCAAATGAGGGACTTGAACATTTTTTGCAGCCACTGCAGTTGAGCGTGGGTGGGTATTCATTATTAGATGTCAGTTAATATCTCACACTGAAGCTTTAGAAATATTTTTCTGAATGGTAAACCTCCATAGAAGTCTTAGGCTTACTGTTAAACCCTTAAAGACTTAGAACTGTTTTTGTGGCAAAATGATTTATGGCCTTTTATTACACCTCAGCCGAGGGGTATTGTAATCGTTTTGTCGTCTGTCCATCTGTTCGTCTGTCTGTCCATTCAACAACATAATCGTATTGTCTGAAGAATGAATTGACATATCTGCACCAAATTTATACTGTGCATGCATCTTATCATGGAGCAGAAGAATATTAAACATAGATGACCTTGACCTACTTTTTCAAGGTCAAATGGCCTTTTGCAAGTATAATATCTGAGTACTTTCACATCAAATATGTATGTAATAAGTTTTACACAAGACGATCTAATCTAAATTACAGGGCAGTAACTTTCAACAGAATCTTACACTATACTTGGCCGAGGGGGATTAAAAGTGCACAGCACATTGTGTTTATTACAATTATAATCCTTTGCATTTAGTTTTTTTCAGTGAAAAATCACACATGTTCCTATATTTGAATTATTGATGATGGAAATTTGAAGGTTATGACATCAAAACCAGTGTCATTTTCAGCAGTATTGACACAAGTGTGTCCATCCACTGTCATTGATCCAAGTCCATGGGTTTTACTGATGAATTAATGTAGTGGAAGATGACAGTGTTTCCACATTCACCACGGAGCCTCTGAACGTCCAAATGGGTCATATCTGATGACCATGAAAACATGACAAACTGCATTTTACATCAAGTATTTACATGTATTGATAGAATTAGTGGATCGAAAGTTATCAAACATTTTAGATCAGTAGATGCTTGTAGTTGCTGGTCACTGTGTAGGTCTTAAAGGGTTAAACCAAGTATTTGAAAAGCACAATGCTACTAAAGTTAATTACTCTTAGCACACTACAGAACATCCAGCCTTAAACATGTCCAATCCGTCTGTCCTTTACTGTATCTCTGGTGCTGTGTCTACCCTCTGATGTTGCACCAGGCTGTGATCCCAAACGGAATGATCCCTGACCCCTTCCTGCTGATCAATATTGCCCCATCTGACCACTTCTATTCCTGGCCTTCGTCCCTGCAGTCAGCCACCCCTTCCCCCCTCCCTGCTCTTCTTTTCCGCTCACCTCACTGGGACCAGCCTGGTACAGAGGTGCCTGCAGCCAAGTCTGACTCATTTTACAGAGAGATACTCAGTGACCATACATAATAACCTACAGTTGGTGAGCTTGTGTGTTTGCTGTGATGCTAGTCCCACCTGGAGCCATATGGGTAGTGTTAGGGTGAAGCTGAAAACATGAATCTGTATTTATGGGGAACTGTATTTCAGTAAGGACTACTTTTATCATCTATATAGGATATATTTGGTAGCATAGCTGTCTTAGAGATGCACTCAGCACTTTAAGGAAATCCAAAGCAGGAAGTCAACACCGTCCTGCTGTTATATAGAAGCCTGGACAGGAAGATCAGCGTCAAGACCCTCCATAGGGAATAATAATACTCAGAATGAAAAACCAGAGCTGAGGTGGAAGTGGGTTTGTGAAGCATCTGGCCGAAAAGAGCAGCAATGCTGGTTGAGCGAAGTTTAAATATGACATCCTGAATGAGATTAACCAGTTGGATGTGCAGGAGAGAATCAGACGAGTCAGCAGGTGATATGGGATGGCATTAGAAACACCTCAGTTGTGTTCTGGAATGTAGGCTGAGCTTGACTTTGTGGTCTACCCGAACTAATGTTATGCTCAATTTAGGTACAGTTACAATTGCAATAGTTCATAATCAGAATTCAGTAACATTCTCAACAGTTATCAACAGATTACTGATATTATTTGGATGATTTTTTACCACTAACATTTTTACTTTCACCCTGACCTAGAGGAGGCAATAAAAATGTGAAGTGTCAGTGTTTGTTTCATTTATTCAACAATTCATAGTTAAGGTGGTATTTAATACTCAAAATTAGTAGGTGACAACACTGTGTCTTGAAGCTGGATGTTACCTGATATTGAACAGAAAAAAGATGAGAGGGACTCTGGTCTGAGCCTCTGAACCTGGTGCCTCTGTAGATATAAACAGATCATTCTAATAAAAATGGAATAGTTTTTATTCTTGTGCCACTATCCAGTGATGAAAACATGAATATTGTGCTCAATTTCTACAATTAGATCCTCCTTAATCCCCCTAAATTTTACACACCAGTGCGTTGACCCGGGAGGATCCACAGGTTCTAGACGTGGTAGTTTGTGCATGCTATACTGCATTTGTCCAGCAGTCACCACCAAAGCAACATGATTGTAAGGTTATTGTATTCCAAAATGACTAATATCTCCCAAAATATTGGTCCTATCAACTTGTCATCTTTGCTAGTCTGTTCCTTGACCAAAAATACATAAGTATGACAAACTGCAGCTGTCAGCTCTGTACGGATTTAGTGTGAATCCTGAGACACACATACATGCATGCACACGGTGGCCACTTGGCTTTTATAATATAGATTGGACCTTTATTTGGACTTTTTTGGATCTATATTAATTGCTCTGAAATGTAAAAGATATAACCAATTTCCCCTAAGCCCCTGACTTAAAAAGCATAACACTGCATCTGCACCAAAGTAGGATATACATGTGCAGTGTAGCCTACATGTTTTCAGATGCAGAAAAACTGATAAAAACTGTCTTTCCTGGCCATAAATAAATAAATAAATTTAATTGCACTTTAAAAACTGTCAGACTTTTCTGTTATTACAAAATTATTGTTTTGTTTCATTTAGTGTTATTACCTGTCTTAAAACCTGTATTCTTTCATGGTGTGAGCTGCTGGATACGTAAAAAAAAAAAAAAAAACTTTAGTTAAAAACAAAAAAGTTTAGGTTCATTTATGACTGGTTTTCATTCAAACCTGATGATGCAGGAAAAGTGACAGGTCAAGGAAAAAAATATTTTGCGCAACAGAACATCACACTGCTGTGTGTTTCTATAGACTTGCAGTTAATGTTCATATCCTGGTGGCGTGACTCCTGGGTTCAGTTCCCTTTTGGTGCAGTATTTTGTAAATGTCACATTCATACACACTCTTACATACAATAATAATGTAGGTGCCATCTAAAGTTTATAAAATATGTTATTATATTATAGTATATCATTATTATTATATTATATTGTTGATGGTGTTCAGAGCGAGAAACAGAGTTTTGCCTGCAAATTTGCAGAGATTATTTGTTTTAGTATCACAGGATGAAAAACATAGAAGGAGGTTTAATTTTAAACAGCAAAGGGTTCAGACTAATGTAAAGCAAATGTGTAATTCTGTTGTGGGTGTCAGAATGTGGAATTCTTTGGCAATGGAAGAGAAGAGCTGTACAATTTTTTTTTCTTTTTAAGAGGTTGTATAAGAAGAGAATAGAGAAGCTTTATAAAAAAATGTAATGGAATAATTTTACTTATGGATTTTTGGATTTGTTTATTTTCATTGACTATCATGTAAACTGTTTACTGTACTGTAATAGCTGTAACGGCAACTTATCTGATATAAGCAGATGTTTTAAGAAAGGGGCAGGTATTAAATGTTTTCTTCATCCTGCTCCTTCCAATCATTTAGACTGGAATGAATAAATAAATAAAATGTCATTTTGCACAATCAACAGAAAACATGTCAAATGATATGAAGAGGTGTGCAAACTCAGATCTACTGGCAAGCTTTATCATAGAACAATATACGTGTTTGTGTTCTGTCTCTGTGTATTGTGACATTTACCCTGTTTGTTTGTTTATTCATGCACTTATTTATTTCTTTTATGTGTGTGCACCGTCACAGTTGTAACCATGCCATGTATGTGAAGTTTGACTTACAGTGGTACAGCACACCTAAAAGTAACCACTCCCAACAATGCATATGGAAAAAGCTCACCATATAGCTGAAAATAAAATTTTTTATCTTGCATTTTAACAGATGACCAGCACAGTGAGGCAGTTTTATGATTTATTTAAAAGGCTCTCAGTGTAAAAAGGTGAGTGACCCAAAAGTGTAATGAGAACAGTATATAAAAAGAGCCAGTCTGACCCACATCCAGTTTAAATATGGGGCGAGTGCATAAAAAGATACAGTTAAACTCATGGTTTTTCCTGCCAAAAGACAAAAACAGCTGCATTTTTAAAATAGCACGTAGGTGCAGCATTTTGTCGCGGTCTCATCCTCAAATTCTCTCTTTCCCACAGGGGTTTGAAGGAGTCTTTTGAGAAGCTGTCATCACTGCATTACATTTGCAACCTGAAATAGAAGAAATAAACCAGTTAGTGTAACATCAATATTACCAAGTACTATATCCACAACATCGACTGAGTATAAGAAGGAAACAGAGGCACGTGACATCACTCATCGGTTAGTATTACTATTACTGATGCTGTGTTTTATGTGCATGTGTGCCTGATGACTCAAGCAGTGATATCTTCTTTCTGTAAAGTCATCTCTTCGGGTGCATATCCAAAACACACACAGAACAGCCTTGAGTAGGAGCAAGCAGAACAACAAAACATGGAAAAGCAAGAGTTTGGTTTATAACCAATGGAGCTGTGTCAAGAAAAGAATAACGCTATAGTCACAGGCACTGTTTTGTATGCCATTAAGTCTCACTGGAAACATTTAAAATCTTACCTAGTGTATTTTTCTCATTTCTAGTCAAAATATCTCATACAAAACAAATAGAGCTGAGCTGTCTGTCAGGAACAAAGTGTATTTTATTCAATCCAGTTGAATAAAATACACAGTTCCAGTTTAATTTGTGACATTACTTTGTACTTCCAAGTCCAGTTCTTCTCATTCCTCCTTTCCATATGATTATAAAAAGGAGAGCATGTGAATGAAGCTGATATGTGAAGTTACAAGTCTTAATCACAAAAGTGGAAAAAATTAAGTTTGGTACAAGCTAAGCTAAGGTTAGGTTCCATACCTCAGCCAAAATGGATCTTTATGGATTCCCCTGATATAGCTTTATAAGGTGTGCCACATCTTTACACTATGTTTAGTTTGTCAGCCCTTTATCTGTGCTCTCCAGCTCAGGGGAAGGTAAATAAAGTAATGATTTACTTTGGTACACACAGCAATGCATAGCTGTAAACAGACCAGGGGCATCATGTACCAAAGCCTTCATACTGAAAGATGGTGTATGTCTGAAACTTAGAAAGTACAAATGACCAGAAATATTCAGATGTATGAATCTGTGCGTACACTTGATAGCAAACATGTTTCCTTGATACATCAACATTGAAATTAATTGAACACAAATGCATGTTCCACTGGGACCGGCTTGTCTCCTCCCATTAATAACTATTTAAATGAGTAAAATACAAGGCATGTCACCTTCTGTCCAAACAACAATGTAAATTATATCAGCAGTGTTAAAGAAAAAGCATTTCACTGAATGTGTAATTGATGTTCTTGTATACTGAGGTGGAGGTAAGACAAAATATTTTATTTGATGATCTCTTCGCCGGTATAAGTAATAAAAGAACAAATACAGAGTGGGAGAGTGTGACTAAGGTTGTATATACAGCAGGATTGGAATTTTACACCACAGGGTAAGTGGGTAAGGATAGGGTAAGACAAACACGCTACAGAGTATTAAGCCTTTTAACTCAGAGTAACTGATGGTCACCTTTAAATGGCAGCTTTTTAACATTCAGCAGTTTCTTTCAGCTTAGTTCAAATTGCTAAAAACACCAGGGACACAAAGTCCACTGTGCTCTGTTACTGGGAAGGCATCCAGATGAGGTATTTCAGCTTGGAGGTGAGTTCATACCATGGGGCTTCATCACACTGTACTGTACATGTTACAGCATCATGCTACACTTATTTCTGTGCTGCAACAGCAAAATCATAAGTGTAACAGCGATGACCATTAGCAGCTTGTGCCATTATTTTTTACCCACAACCTGCATAGGCCTCCCCAGTCCAGTTAGTGAGGCCCCCTTCAGCAACACAACACAAAGTAATTTGCTCTAAATAGTCGCCCAGGACATTTTCAGAGCATTACAGACACAATCAGCATCTGAAAGTAAACTGGAGGAGAGCAACACTGAGCGACAGAACAGCGCAGAGAAAATAGAAGCAGAGATCGTGCGATGAAGACAGATTAAGAAAGAGAGGTGGAAAAAAAGAGCCAGATGGAGAATGAGATGGAGAGCTGTTATCATGTTACAGGCAGGCACAGGGTAAGTCAAGGTGCTGAATAGGCAATAACAGGCCAGCGTAATAGAACTGTAATGGCAAGACAGAGGACATTACATAAGGCTGACCCAGGGTCAGCGTGAAGATGAGGCTTCTGCTGTGTCCATAACAACCGGAGGGGGCTCTCAGCAGACCTAATGTTAATATACAGCACAACATATTAGACATTACATATGGACATGGTTGGTGATTATGGACTGGCATTATCATCATTATCATCATTACTATTGGTGCTGTGTTTTATGTGCATGTAAGATGTGTGCCTGATGACTCAAACAGTCATATTTTCTTTCTGAAAACTCATCTCTGTGGTTGCATGTGCAACAAACACACAGAACAGCCTTGAGTCAGTGTAGCCAGAACAAGACATGGAGCAGCAAAACACAGGTTTGTAACTAAAGGAGCTGTGTCAAGAAAAGGATCATCGTAGAAACTGTTTTGTAGAAACTATGTTTCCATGAAGCTCACAGTAGTAACAACATCTAGATAAAAGACCATTCTGGATTAATTACATTTTTATTTTATTTTTTATTTATTTATTTGCAGTGTTGCAGTTTAATGAAACACATATGTCAACACATTATCATCTCTATTCTGCAGCTCAACTGGTCAACAAAAATTTTCCCTCAAGTGGATGATTGAAGACTCATAATAGCATGAGACAAAGCTATGAAAATATGTTGACACAGACTATCCATATAAGGTTAATTTGTGACAGCTGCAGCTATAGACTTTACATAAAAATGGCATAAGTGAAGCCCTAAACCTTGCGGTTATGTTGCCTCTGTGAAATGTGGAGGCCCCTTCCAATAGACCATCATGGGACTTTAGACCTTATGAATTTGCTGATCCTGTTTGAATCATGCTATGTCAGTAACTGCTGTGTTTGGGTTTGGCGCATAGACTGTATGTAATTAGTGGGAAAAGGAAGGTGACATCACCCATAAACCACAACTCAGCTACAAATTGCACCTGATAAGTGACAAAAAAGTATGGGGTACCTGTAAAAAGTATATTTACCCCGCCCCCCGATGGGGAGGCGAGGGTATTGTTTTTGTTGTTTTGTTTTTTGTCTGTTTGTTTGTTTGTCAGCAACTTTACACAAAAATTACTGGACCAATTTCCAAGAAATTTTCAAGAAAGGTGCGAAGTGGTCTAGAATAGATCCCATTAAATTTTGGTGAATGTAGGTCAAAGGCCAAGGTCAACAAAAATGTGTTTTCGCAATGACAAGAGATAAGGCAAATCAGGTAAAATGTTTGCGAGGGGTGGGGTTTGTTGTGCCTGGCACCACTTGTTTATTTTTTACATTTTTTTTTACATTTCTGCTTACTGGTTCTGAATAAATACATTGCAACACAGAGATGAAATAAGAGTACTGCCAAAACGTTCCTACTTACCTCACATTCAATCTGCAAGGTGTGAGAACCAGTGTGATTACTTCACAGAGCATTACATAATGGGTTTGTAACATGTTGTTTGACTAGCAGGTTCATTTAAGTTCATTCGGTAATACTTCTTTTGTCTCTTTGGTTAGTCTGTAGAGGAACTTGCAGAGCTTCTATATTGTGTTGTTTTGCTGTTGTGGAAGAAATAAAGACTGTTGAAACAATGACTTCAAATGGCAAAGAATTACACTACACACTGTGTGCTGTTGGTCTGTCTTCTGAACTCTGACATGCAGTGAGTCTAATTCATTTTTGTCGAGGCAATGGTGCAAAACACGGTGTATTTTTGTTTCATTATAAATCTCTGGGACAAATGAGGTCACCACAGTCTAGGTAATTACTATGAAACATTGCAGCTATCACAGATGAATGTACAGATAGAAAAGACTATATAGACTAGAGTTTACTTTATCAATGAGCAGCTTTGTCTCAAGTTTCTTCTGACAATTGTTAAAATATTGCAATACCAGTCCAAAATGATGCAAACAGAGTGTATAGACAGATAACAAAAAAGCTGTTACACACAGGCTAAGCCTGAGGAAATAAGAGAAATCCAAAAGAAAACTGGTTAGAGTTTGGTTGTAAATCGCCTGCATTTTATAAGAGATGAGAAGAACTCAAGGACTATACATCTACTTCAGAAGATCCTGATCTTTTGACAGGATCACCCAGTCAGATTTGTCAAAGTGAAGAAATCTGCAAAAGTTTGTTGTTAAACCCATAAAGACTCAAACCTCCACCAGCAACCAAAACCATCTACTGATCTAAAATGTTTAATATATGTTGATCCACTAATCCTATCAATACATGTAAATAATTGGTGTAAAATGCAGTTTGTCGTCTTTTCATGGTCACAAGATTTGACCCATTTGGACGTTCAGAGGCTCTGTGGTTACCGTGGAAACACTATCATCTTGTACAACAATGATTCACCAGTAAAACCCATGGAGTTGGATCAATGACAGTGGATGGATACACTGGGTTTATCTTCAGTTAATGATAGATTTGACTAAAAAACTCTCTTTTTCTTCAGTTTTCTCTGTTTCGATATAACAACCTTTGAATTAACTACGAGTTGTCAAGAATATCTAAATTGAATATAGGAAAATACATGATTTACAGAGAAAAATGCAAAATATAGAGGATAATATTATAATAAATAATGATAAATCACTAAAGAAACATTAAATAGAGAAATAAATTCCTTTGGAAACTGACACAAATGTAGCACTTGGTCTTTATGGGTTAATATGTCCAGACTGACCCGACTGGACTGAGTTCACACAGCTGAACCAAGTTTCAGTCTTTGTCCACACAACAGGCCGATGCAGGGCTCCAGGTCATGGCATTAAAACGACAATAGTGAATGTCTAATTGAATGAGCATTGTGTCGGCAATGACTGTGACTGAAAGTACATTATTTTGCAGGTGTATGTTTGTATTCCTCATCTGATGTAACATACCAAGTATTTTTTTCCAATGTGCTGAAGCCTATTATCTGGAGGCATTTTCCTGTGTAGCTAAGGGGAGGTGTGGATCAGCCGCTGTCATAAGGCATGGTTTATTTTTTCATTTCAATGTTGTTTAGTTATTTGTTTATTTCATATTGTTTGCTTATGGCTGCTTGTCTGCAGATGCATTGGAAACTGTGTGAAGTGAGCGGAGGACTTGGTGTGATATGTCTGTCAACTGATGAGCTGATGGGTTTAGAGGGTATTTTCTTTAGTTGATGGGGTTTTTGGAGGGATTTGAGTGCCTTGGGATTCATTGTTCTATTTCCTGTGCAGCTAGAGAGCCATTATTATGTTGTTGTAAATGCTGTGGTTTGCTACACTCCAGCAAAGCAGCATAGGCTAATAATGCAGAATGTGAGCTTTGCCTGCACTAGGACACTGTAACACTGTGTATAAATGATATTTATCTTATAATAAAGATTTGTTTTTGTGTTTTATTCACTTTATGTGCAACAGTAGTTGGCCTTCAAAGCAGTACAGAAACTTACAGCTTCAAGGATAAGTGTGTGATATCAAGTGACATTTCGAGGTGAAGTTGGAGAACACATACCACTGAATATCCCCTTCCCTTACTCTACAGTGACCATAACACTTACCCAGGTCTCCTGTTAGGACCACTGTTTGGGTTTTCTTTTCTGGGCTTTGTAGTTATAGCTTCAGGATCCAAAATCAGGGGAAAAACTGATCAAAATTGAATAAATATGAATATAATAGATAGATGAACATGAGGTTTACAGAGTATTACATTACAAGACTAAAAATGTTACCTCTGCTGAAGAAACAGGAAATCTCAGCTGCAAATACATATAATTGTAACAGAATGCAACCTATACAATAGCCCTGCTTTTATTTTGAAGGATCAGCTAAATTAAAGTTTTTTTCACGCATACTTTACGTACTTATCATAAGGCTTATGCACTGATTGGTTTGTTGTTCAATTTCAGCCCATGAAGATGTCAGTTAATGCCAAAAAAAGAAAGATAGATTCAGAATACAGTTTTCAACAAAACATGGACTTCAAAGTATCTGTTCACTGAAGTTGGGGGTAAAGAAAAAGAAAAGGAATGAGACATGTAAACAAACAAAGCTGAGTGCCACATTTTCATTGTACCATTGTATTGTTTTCAGTTACTGTTCATATATATGT
>JAPQRP010000001.1:32584987-32595091 GCA_037367295.1 Apogon hyalosoma
ATTATGTCTTATTTTAAGTGTGATGAGATATTTGGACTAGAAATGAGAAAAATACACTTAGTAAGATTTTGATTTTTTCCAGTGCATGGACCACTCACTGTAACATGTTAACCATTGAAGACATCAGGCCATAGTTACCGATGCCATGTTGAGTCACCAAATGTTTCAGTAAATAATAATGGGTTCACAGGCCCCCAGACAAACTCAGTTTCTAGTTGTGAGGACTAAGATAAGGTAAGTGTTGTTCTGGGTGCTGGTCTGAACTTTCATGATCATATTAGCAGCTCTTCTTCAGTCCCTGTACGGCCCTGAACACTTAAACATGAATGCTTTTTGTCAGAAATAGGGTGTATTACCCCCTTAATGGACTTCCTGTTAAAGCCACTGACTGCACAGTGGAGTTTCAATAAGTATAAACAAATGTAAGTACATCATCCCCATTCTCAGAGGACTGTAGTTGCTTTTTTTTTTTTATTAACCTTCAATGTCCTTTCAGTTTAATATAAAACCCTCTCTCCTTCTGTCTACAGGTCTTTAAGAAATACCTTTTAGACACAAGTGGCTCCACACCACATAATAGACAGGGCATAAGTCACTAAGCACTTTCATTTTCTAAAAGATTTCTCCATATCTGGTGAGAATGTTTAGCACTTATGCAACTAAGAGCACAGACAAGTCTGCCGTATGATTTATAACTTGCACCAGTACTGTTCAACTTCCTGATGTAGCTAAAAATGTTCTCCAAGGGCAATTTGAAAGGCTTAAAACACCTCTTTTTATTGCTGTATGAGGAACGGTTTAATGCTTTCTTCTTTTTTCTTTTATAACATATGTTTTGCTCTTCTTTTCCTTTGATTCATTTAACTATCTTCCAGTGTATTTTACATTTAAGTTTAATGACATTAAATACTTAAAAAAATAACCACAAACATATCAAGTCATGCAATTACAAATTAAAAATGGCCAGGGGACTTTCAGATAGTTGGACAGTTAAAGGTAAGTGCTGTTTCACAGCTCTGAAGGCTTATGGACTGAGAGTAAAGGAGGTGAAAGAGATTGACCTTCAACAGCCAAGTACACCATCATTTCAGCTTACCCGTCCAACCTCTGCATCTGAGCTGGACAGCTAAGGTCAACTGAGGTCAACTATGCTTTCACTGACCGGACACAGTCTGTCTGTCTCAGTGTTGTATAGTAAACAAGTAATAATACTGCACTACTGTACTCAAGTATGTTTTGGGAGAATTTGTACTTTACTGAGTATTTTTGGTGGAGGTGGAATGTCTAGCTGGGTGATGCAATGACAACAACCTGCTGCTCCACCTCGAGAAAACCAAGGAGCTCATTGTGGACTTTAGGAGGAATGCTGACACTCCTCCCCCTATCCACATCAGTGGTGCGGCAGCGGAGAGTGTGCCCAGCTTCAAATTCCTAGGAATCCAAATCTCACAGGACCTCACCTGGACAACTAACTGCTCCAACCTGGTCAAGAAGGCTCACCAGCACCTCTTTTTTCTAAGGACTCTGAGGAAAAAGCACCTCTCCTCAGACATCCTGGTGAACGTCTACCTCTGTACCATTAGAGCATCCTAGCCAACTGTATTACAGTCTGGTATGGGAACTGCTCCATCGTGGACTGGAAGGCGCTGCAGAAGCTGGTGAAAACTGCCCAGCACATTGCTGGAGCTTCGCTTCCTGCTATCGACAACATCTACAGGAAGCATTGTCTCATGAGTGTTGTCTCTTACCATCCAGCATACAGACTGTTTGCCCTCCTGCCCTCTCAGAGGCGTTACAGGAGCCTATGGACTAAAACCACCAGGTTCTGGAACAGTTTTTTTCCTACAGCTGTCTCCCTGCTGAACTCTGCCCCGTGACTCCCATGACCCCCCCAACCCCTTCTACATACACACGTACATACCACCAACCACCCAACAACCCACAGCCTACCGCCACCCCCTTCTCTGTGGATACGTATTCTGTGTATAAATCTACATTCTGCATATATATCCTGTACATATATATTCTGGATATACTGTAATCATTCCATTTGCACTACTGTACATAACAGACATTCAAGTAGACGTATAATATTTAGCATTCCTACCACACTCCCCGTAAACACTGTATATATAAAATACACTATTTTAATCTGTAACATATAATATTTAATCACTGCTTAAACACTTCTGGTTAGATGCAAACTGTATTTCATTGTTTTGTACTTGTGACATGTGCAATGACAATATCAATCAAAGTTGAATCAATCAATCAATTTTTTATTCTGTTTATATTCACTTTTACTTCACTACATTTCCTAGTTGTGTACTTCTACTCCAACACATTCTTAATGCACAGTATCGTTACTCGTTGGTGTTTTCACCGCTGACATTACCAGTGACTGCAACAAAGTCAGGAAGCTGATTTGTCATTGGGTCTAACTGCGTAATGCACAAGTGCAATCAAAGGTCCACACTCGCTGGTCTGTAGCTGTGAGGGAGAGTTGAATGAAGCTCTGCCATAAAACAGGTTGGTTTTATGTCAATGGTTTACACTTTGAATTTCTTGTTTACAAAGTGAAATGTAGGCTCCATGTTTTGAGGTGCCACATGAGTTTCACAGTTTTCTTCTCTTTTTTTCCTTTTTCAAAAATCTGGCATTTATAATACCAGCAATCTCCTACACCTGTTTAGGTTTTTGAAACTTTGTTTTTGAAGTGTGTGATGTAGGCATCATTTTCAATATTTTGACTGTCTTTTACTGTACCATGTGTAATATTCAAAATTCTGGCTGCCTTTGATTGTTATTAACATTTACTTGTACTTCTGCTTTCATTACTTGATTACATTTAATTGTAGATTACTTGATATACTTAACCCTGTAAAGCCTGAACCATAAAATCATTCACAGAAAATTCAATTTTTTTGTAACTGGAGCCTTTATTGGTCCTTCTGAACAACAACAAAAAAACATTTTTCAAATGTCTATTTCCATGTATGAGTTTCAATTTTGTATCATATTTGGTACATCAGGTCTCAATGCTCAAATATTATTATTTTTGAACAAAAATATAACATAACACAAAATGTCTAACAAATTGGTAATTCCTTTTCAAAATTGGCAAAGTTCTACCTCCTTCCTCATTTGTGACAGTATTGTAGTGTCACTGGAAAGGCCTCTGGTGAACAAATTCCTCCCCCCGGTGAATTATCCATGTATTACATGTATCTAATTGTACACATCAGTTTTTTCAAGAAAAAGAAATATCACATTGATCGTGTAGAGGGCTTGAAAACTCATGTATCAAATATGATATGTTTGGCGTTAAAGCGTTAAGTACAGTAAATACTAGATACTTAAAGACTTTAAGTTGAATAGTATTTCAGTTGGTGACTTCAGCTTCTACCAAAGTGTTGTTTTTGGAAGGGTACCTGTACTTCTACTCAAGTGTGACTGTCCGGTACTTTATACAACACTGGTCTGTCTGTCTGTCTGTCTGACACACAACATGGACAGAGTGTATACTGTAACACAGAGAGCAGCATGTGTGTGAGGACTAATGATGGTTTTGAAGAATCCATCTACAGTAATACACTGTAAACAACTGCTGTAAACGTATGGCAAAATCCCAAGATTAATAGACTGTATTCATGTAAAACAGATTGGTACCGTATTTAGCAATGCATTGTGGGTGTGATGATTTGAAAAAACAGTACAAAGCCAGCAGAGGCCCTTAACAGTATGTTGCTGTTTTAAATTATAATACATTACAGTATTCAAAAGAAAATGGGCGGTGCTTGCGCAATATGGAGGGCATATGATGAAATATCAACACAGTCTTTCAGTCCTATATCAATTGATGTTTAATTCTTTGTTGAGTTTCTCTAGAGAGAAGTTGGAAATAATTTGTCATCTGAAACTCATGTGACGACTCATTTGGAAAGTTTTTTTTTCCAGAGGAGGATGCAAATTTTGCCACAGTGCAACACATCAAGTCCTGCATCATCAACCCCATCGCACAAACTAATGAAATGGTAAATACACATCGTATTTTTCTTGCCAGTAGAAAGGCCAATGTCTCAAACTACTGCTCTTCAAGCTGTCTGGTAAGTGAATGTGTGAATGTAATTTATGAGTGAGGAAGAATTTGAATACTTCACTTATATTTATGGTGTTTTTTTCACTCTTGTTGTTTAGAAAGATGTTGTAAGTTTTAACATTTGTTTAAGGAGTTATAGCAACCAAAATAGGTGTAAGTGATAGTTAGAACAGGAAATCTATCTAAGGTAGTTCAAGTGAGTTTCAGCGTATTCTGTAAATTCTGAGTGCAGTCTTACTTATGGTATGTGATTAAGCTCATTGGGTAAAAAGAGAATTTTGAATGCAGAGGTCAAAGGGCTATATTTTCAGATAAAAAGGAATTAACCAGAATCTAGCACTGTAGGGTTCTATATGTTTTATTTATTAATTTTTTCCTTCTTTCAGGCAGCAAAAGTGTTCCTCTTATTCCATGATAATGAGAATTCATAAAAATACACCTAATTGAACTTTAAGGTGCTTTTTGCCAGACTGCCTCATTTTGACTGAGAATACTTCAGAAGTCATGTTATTTGCCTACAGAGTACTCTTACCCAATGTGCTGTTTTTTTTTGTTTGTTTTTTTTTTTTTACCTTGTTTTCTCATACTCTATATTATCGTCTGAATAACATGTACGTCTTTGTTCAGGCACAGCCTGAGCTGCCCTAACTATAAGCTTTATTCAAAAAGAAAGTTTTTAACCTACTCTTAAACATAGAAGGGTGTCTGCCTCCCGGATCAAGGCAGGGAGGTGGTTCCATAATAGTGGAGCTTGATAGCTGAAGGCTCAAGCTCCTGTCCTACTTTTGGAGATTCTAGGAACCACCAGTAAGCCTGCATTTTGACAGCATAGAATAGAATAGAATAAAATAGAATAGAATAGAATAGAATGTCTTTATTGTCATTGCACAAGTACAATGAAACCGAAATGTGCAGTCGTCTAAAAGGTGCCTTAAAAAAAAGTATATATATATATATATATATATATATGTACATATAAAAAAGAACAGTAAAAGTTAAGTGATAAATCTTGATTGATAATAACACCTAGATTCCTCACAGTGTTTTTGGGCTCCAAGGTAACACCATCCATGGTGATTACTTCACTAGATACTGCATCCCTTAATATTTTTTGGACCAAGCACAAATGACTTTAGTTTTGTCTGCGTTTAACAGTAGAAAGTTTTTGGTCACCCAGCTTTTAATGTCTTCAATGCCAGGTGTAGGTTAGTCAGCTGACTGGCTTCATCAGGTTTACTGGATAAATATAATTCGGCATATTCACCAGTGCGACACCGAAAGCTGATGGAGTGTTCCCTTATTAAGTTACCTAAAGGAAGCATGCATAAGGTAAAGAGTATAAGGTTCTGTTCCATAAATGACACTTTTTAAATTACCTTTAAAAAAAAAACAATATAGATGATGTTGATTGTGATGATAAATGTTGTTGTTTAATGAATATTATGCTGTTTCTTTTTTTTTTTTTTTTTTTCTTTGGAAACACTGGAATAACTGTCCACACCCAGTCCTTCTACAAGACCTACCTTTCAGGACCAGAAAAAAAAAAGTAAAACAGAAGCCTATTTCTTAAAAATGACTCTTTTTAAAAAGAAGAAAACATGAGCCCTTCAAAGACTTTTTTTAAGGAGTTAAAAGAATTTACATCAAATGACTGTTTTTAAGAGATAAAACAAAACTCTCCCTCAGAGTTAACTGGAGTCTTTCATACAGTTTCTCTATTAAAAATTGGTAACTGTACATGTTTTAATTGTTCATAATGATCTTTATGGAATTGTGTAGAGTTTTCTTGTACATTTTAAAGTTGTTTTTAAAAGTGCTGTTTCTTTCCAAAAAAACCTGCTGCATGTGCATATTTACAAAAAAAATATTATTATTGTATTATTATTATTATTATTATTAGGCAACAGAGAATACTTTTTCTCAAATTTAGTATATATAAAAGGAAGGACTAAGTAGTGTTGCCAGTGATGCATGTCTTCTTTATGATTCTACTGATGTGCATTTTTGTATAAACAGAATCATTCATGTTCTGCCATAGGTTCCAGACAATTTATTTCAGGTCATGTTTAACTTTAATTCAGTATATTACTTGTAACAGCTATTTGGAAAGAGTTCCTCACTTGTTTCAGTTTTCATTATTAGTAAAGGGAAGTCTTGGCCATGCATTTCAAGAATTCTATTTCGATTGTTTGAAGAATGGGTACATTGGGGTTTTTTTTCATTCAAAATCACTGGGCATCATTTGGAACTTCTGGGATTTTCAGTAGTAGTCATTTATGTTGACACTGCATTTTGAGATATGATCATTTGCTTTCTGCCCTAAGGTTATTTAGCAAAATGTTCATATTGCACATTTTAAGCTGACATCTATGGCACAAACAACAATAAAGTTTTAATGTTCTTAAAGATACTTTAGGGGTGACACGGTGGTGCAGTGGATAGCACTTGTGCCTCACAGAAAGAAGGTCCTGGGTTCGATTCCCACACCAGTTGGTGGGGGTGGGACCTTTCTGTGTGGAGTCAGCATGTTCTCCCCGTGTCTGCGTGGGTTCTCTCTGGGTACTCTGGCTTCCTCCCACCATCCAAAGACATGCACTGATAGGTTAATTGGTTAATCTAAATTGCCCATAGGTGTGAGAGTGATTGTTGTCTCTATATGTTCAGCCCTGCGATGAACTGGCGAAATGTCCAGGGTGTACCCCACCTTCGCCTGTATGTAGCTGAGATAGGCTCCAAGCGACCCCCGTGACCCTAGTGAGGACAAAGCGGGTTCAGAAAATGAATGAATGAATGAAAGATACTTTAGTCTGATATTCAGATTTTGCATGTATTTATTTGTGTGTGTGTGTGTGTGTGTGTTTATACACACACATATATATATATATATATATATATCAGAAATTTACTGTCAAACTGAAAAATACCTGATATCAGTAAAATTACAGGAAACATCTGACGTCTCTGGCATCTTTTCACTGTTATTTCACAGAGCATTTGTAACATTTCTACTGCTTGGAATAAAAAAATAGCATAGCTTTTTGAAATTCAGAATGATGTTGATTAATTTAACCTGTCTTAAAAACATATATTTTTTTGTCATAACTTATGAATGAAGTATGAAAAAGTCAATAATATTTAATTGATTATCTCTATGCCAGATTAGTGTAGAGCTACCTTAGCCAAACTTATAGCGACAGAACTCAAAATCCTTCCAATTTTTATTGCGCCACCGATTAGAAAAGTATGTGTCATAAATTCTGTCCTGGTGTCCGAAGCTGTTCAAAATAAGATTATGCAATTTTCATCTCTGGACTGAGATAAGCTCTACAAGTTTTGGGACCACAGTTATTTTAGATTTTCATTTTTTAATGAATCTTTGTAAATGACATGTTAATATGAAGGTAATTTTGAATAATACAGGTCCACAAAATTTTTCAGGTTTTAACTGTAGACCGCTCAGTCTTCAGCAGTTTACTGGGTTTGAGGTAAATCAATGGAAACATAAGCAGAGAATAAACCAGCATAACACTGTAACACTATTTAAGCTTCAGAGGCAGCTGGCCTCGGGATTTATTGATGTGTAAGAATACTGTAAATTTACACATCATGACACACTCATACCCCCCCAAACCACCCACACACGCACACACACACACACAAACACACACACACACACGCACGCACGCGCACACACACGCACGCACGCACGCACGCACACACACACACACACACACAGGTACTTCTGCAGACGCATGCATACAGAAGCATTTGCACACAAAACCCCCTGATGTCAGCACATTTCTTGATGGTAAACAAGTCTTGGAGGTGCTTAGCCATGCTGGTCAGGGCTCAGACATTTCTAGTACACATAACACTGACATGCACACACATACACAACACTTGCAGGGGTGTAAACATTAGCAATATCTTCCCATTTCCTCTGCAAGGCAGACAGGAGCGCAGTAGATCTTCAGGAGGGCTGAGCCCTTCACTGGTAATAATCTCCCTTACATTTCTCAGCACCTGGGAAATGAATCATGGTGGATGGGGTCACTGTGTGTGTGTGACAGAGAAAGGGGCACTGATGTGCCATGCGAAGGCTGACCTTTACAGTCCTTGGGTTTGGTGGGTGTCCTTTTGTGAGAATGTGCATGTGTGGATACAGGGTGCAGGAAGAGGCCAAGGAGACTGTTGGCAGAATGAAGGTGTAGAGCTGTTTGTCCTCATGCAGATGCAGCCCCAGAGTTTTATGTTCAACCATGGAGAGCAGGACACCATCGAATACTATATAAAAGGACCCCTACTTTGACTTTACTCATCTTATGGCCTACAGACTACAGAAATATTTTAAATAGATTTCCAGCCCCACTGTGTGACATGAATCAAGTAAACTCAGGCACAATATGGTAAATGGACTGAACTTATATAGTGCATTTTATGCACCTTCATGGTGCCCAGTGCGCTTTACAGTTCCTCACATTCACCCATTCACACACTCACTCATACACCAGTAGGCGGCTGCTGCCATGCAGGGCGCTGCCAAGACCCTACTGGGTGCAATTTAGGGTTCAGTGTCTTGCCCAAGGACACTTCGACATGCAGACAGTCAGAGCCAGGATTCGAACCGCCAACTGAGCCACAGCCGCCCATGTAAATAAAGTTTGCACTGATAACATAGACTGAATCACACATCATAATGTGCATATTGTCCATCTGTGTGGCTGTAGTGGTAAACTATGTAGCTAAGCTACTGACTGTGCTGTTACAGTAGTGGTATTTATGTGCATCAAAACAGAGGAAAAGAAAAGAGTTTGAGAATGACTGTTTTCCCAAGACAACCTCAGGATGCCAATTTTGAAAAAAAAAAGCCTTAAGTTAGTATTTTTGGTAACAAACATTCAGTATGTGTCATGTTGAATAATCATCCATCCATTCATTTTCTGAACCGCTTTACCTACTTTTCAAGTTTGAGATAAGTGACTCAGGTAAAAGTTATGTTTAGTCAAACTGACCTTAGCAGCACCACAGCAGTAACATGCAGCTAATGTGAATACATACACTCCAGCAGTGTCAGTGCACCAAGGCAAACACCATATGGAGGTAATACATGCACAATATCCCAGACTGACTACAGCTTTTCAGTGTTTCTTGCTATGTGATGCTGGACCGGTGTTTTTTTTTTACCACAACCATGTACTGTACATTGATACATTTAGTCATCTTTTACCTGAATGATCATCTGAAAATAAACATTTTCAAAAAGGAAATGTGCATTTGTTCCAATATGTCTTGTCTGAAGTTTGTATTTGACAAATCAATCTGGATTCTTGAGGTCCAGATTCCTACACTCTCTTGTGAGCTCAATGTTTAACAGCAATCAATACTTACTGGTTTTTACACTTCCTGTTGATTTTATGATAAACAAACCCCCACAAGCAGAGCATTTATATATTAAGACTTGTACACTGTTTTGTGGCATTTATTATCCCAGTGTAGCTCACTGGAACAACACTGTCAAGGTAAAAAAAAACCTTTATGGTAAATAAGTTATTTTTTGCAGTTTTGCACTTAAAGGAAACACATTCTCTGAAGTGTGATAATTATGTAATAAGGTCTTTTGCAAATATTTTTTAATGTATCTTTACAGAGAACATGTTTAATGCTCTGTATTCTGTATTTTATGTATGTATTTGTTATGTAAAGTGGGATGTGATGAATAGACAATAAAAAATGTGAAATATTCACCTAATATGACAGGTGCTCTGATTCAAGTCTACCACATCTTTAAAAGTATACAACAGAAGATACGTGCAGTCCCAATACCCTGAATGGTGATACAAACCTTTCGTTAATGTGAAATCTTTGTATCAAAAGTAGGGGGGAAACTGACCCAGGACACTGGTGTCAATAAAGGGAGAATTACATGGTCAACAAACACATAAGACCAGATTTTGGTTTTATGTTGTTTTTTCTGAAAGTCTACTTTTTTCTGATAAATTCTGTAT
>JAPQRP010000001.1:32638746-32646246 GCA_037367295.1 Apogon hyalosoma
TTGAATGAATGAAGAATTCAGACCCAAGCAGAGCATTTACAGTTTATATAGACCACAGGGAAATGTTTGAAAATGCAGAATTCAATAAAAAAAAAAAAAAAGCTAAACATCACTCCTTTAAATAAGGTTTCTGTTCAATTCTGATACATTCTTTATTTGTTCTATTAAAATGGCAGCGTGTTTTACTTTCTCTGCAATGAAACCATTTAATTTGAAGAGCAAAGAAGATTAGAAATTATTTCACCAACATACTTGTCTTTACTTAAGGATTTAGGGATTTTCCTTGATGAGTCACTTGCTGAGGTTCTTAAGCCTATTTTAAGACTTGTAAATCTTTTTGCTGTCAGCTTGTTGTATCTGTGAGTGTGTACATGGGAGGTGAGTATTTTGTCACCAACCTCATTGTTTTGTTTCACACATCTGCAGCTGGGAAGTGAACACGAAGATATTCTCTGGAGCGACAGTCAGCCTGCAAAAGTAGAAGGCAGAGAGACAGAAAGAGATTGTACTTTTAACACATTGTCACAAAATGTTGCAGTCACAGGTGAGCTTCAAGACACTGAAAGACTCAACGCATTTATCCAAAGCTTCAAATTAAAATTAAGTGCTATGACGTTGACTTTTACAGAGAACTTAGCTCTTTTTTTTCACTGCCAAGCCAGACAATCATTACATCACAGGGTTTGTGAGCCAGTATCACTGGTCCAATCCCAATCCCTAGTCCTCTGCTCTAACCCTACATTTGGAATGTCCTCGACCGGCCCTTTGGAATGAAGGTTACAGGATGAAATCTTTACCTAGGAAATGGGACGCCTTTGTTGGAACATCACAACATCCAGAAAACATTAGCAATATGAGCTACTATTGGGACTCATCAGACCAAATTTGCAGAGCACAATGAGACAGAATAATCTACAGCTGGATGCATGTGCTGCTTCAGCCTCTTAGTCACAGAACTTTCAACTATGTACAGATATAAGATAAGCAGGGATGTGCAGAAAATGGACTGCTGGATTGGCTTTAGAACTTCACACACAAGGCATAGAAATAAACGTACATCCACCACATACTGTACATAAATCGTGGCTAAAGCCTCTGTGATGTCACCTATTGGTTTGTGAGCTGCAATTTTGAAAACAAAAAGATGCATGACCTAGCCGTCGCCATGTCAGTTTAACAGAAACTAGAGGGTGGAGTTGGAGAAAATGACAGGATGAAACTGGATCTCTCTAAAAACACAGACCTCATCTAGACTAGATTAGATAGAACTCTATTGATGCTTTGGGCAGAGCCCTCAGGAAACAGAATCTACTAATAGTGTAATAATGAACACCTTCGAGTCATTTCAACTCATATGAATTTCTAATTTCTAATTTGGATATCACTTGGTATAAATACACAAATTAATAAAGTGTCACAGTCTTAGTCCTTTTAGATATTTTAATGCTGATATTTTACTGTAGGACTTCATTACCAACACCAGAGTCTTTTTCTGTAGTCTCAACTCAGATACAGAGCACTATTTTGATCTGTATGAATTGTGATGAAGGCAAAAACCAGAAAAAAAGAGCCAATTAGTATATTTTAAGCCAATTTGTGCCACCCTTCTCCTAATAACTTCAAAACTTGAAGTTCAGCAGCTTTTGATCAGTGCTTTGACTGGGTGAAGCTGTTTGACTTCATAAACTGGGTCTCTTCTGATCAAACTGCTTGACTGAGTCATCTGGTGTCTGTTATACCATTTAGATGCAAATGCAAAAGGCTGTGTGTGTGCGCATGTGTGTGAAGAGTATGCATGTATGTGTCTGCATGAGTAATATGCAACATTTTTCTATGAGGTCAATAAATTACTGTACGGTGTTTTTCCCCAAGACTGCCTCTTCACTGTTCCAAACCATTTGTCATGTTGACTGTTTTGTCCCACACAACTACATTTAAAATCCCTGTAGGGGAGTAAATTAGCATGGCAAACACTGTTAAACCTGCAGTGGCTAACAAGCTATCCCGCTGTAATATTTATTGTTCTAGCGTAGATCGCTGTTCCCTGTCCGATGCATAAAAATACTCTGAGTTGAGTGGCAGATTCAGGTAAACGCTACAGCTGGAGAAATGTTGGGAACCTCAAAACAGAACAGACCTGCAGGTTTGAAAGTGCTTATTTACATAGACCCATAAAAAAAATCTGCTGAGGGCTTCATAACTGCAAGGAACTAGGCCTATGTAGACCTGAGTTACTATAAGAAAAGAAAAGAAAAGAAAAAAGAAAAATTTCAGTTTAGTACGAGTTTGTTTTATGAGTGTATATGTAGCTTTATTTTGAGGAACTGACCACTCCAGTTAGTCTTTTTTTTTTCTAGTTTTGGCAGATTTATATTTATTATGATTAATATCTTGATTTAGAAAAGCTGAACAATTTCAAATGAAGGAAGACCTGATACCAAGTACGATTAAAAAAGTTTAAAAAAAAATAAAAAATTGTGCAACAGTGAAAGTCAAGAAGTGCATCAAGAAGGTCAAAAAGTGCAATGGAAGCAGATTGAGAGAATGACAGGCGCTAAAATGTGCAATGGTCTTCATCCAGAAACATATCTGTTTCTGTGTCGCTTTTACATGCATTATATTAAAGACAAACATGTACACATACAAACACACACACACACACACACACACATACAAAGAATTAAATGTCGTCTACAGAAAAAAAGTCAATATTTAGTGTGCCCTCTAGTAGTCCAAACAATAAAACTTTACAAACTTGCGTCAGACTACCAGACTGAACTACCAGCAGTTCAGACACCAGAGCTAAAGTTAAAGGTTTTTGGACAAAACGACCAAAATCTGGGGTCAAAGACCTCATTACGTCCTTCAGACATTTTATACAAATTCAGATTCACGAAACATTTGTATGGAACCCTACTTAGGTGGTTAGTTCAAACAATCCCTTGGATTCTGAGTTATATGTGAAATGATGGATGGTGTGTTTGTCTTCTAATGCTACAGAATATGTACTAGTCACCTGTACGCACTGGCTCACCAGTCAGCTATCACAGAACACTATCAAAGAACTACGGGTCACTTAAGCACAGAACCTACTTAGTTACCCTCAAAAGTGAATTATCAGAGGTATCAAGTAATGAAGTACAAATACTTCATTACCTTACTTAAGTAGAAATTTTGGTTATCTATACTTTACTGGAGTAATTATTTTTCAGCCAACTTTTTACTTCTACTCCTTACATCCTAAAAATAGTCTTGTTACTACTATTTCATTTCGGCTTGTTTCCATTCCGGCTTGTCATCATTCAAATAATAAAAAAAAATATCCAGATAAATCGCACCATCTGGATAGAGTGAATTTGATTGTGGTTGGATGACAAGTATAAACATATACCATTCTGACACCCTATTGGTTTGTATGTGATCCATCACACCTGCACATGACACAATCACATCACACTCCAGCAAGAACATACAGTCACAGAAAAAATTCTTACACCACTCCCTGTTTTCTTCAATTTCTTGTTCATTTTAATCCCTGGTACAACTAAAAGTTCATTTGTTTGACAAATATAATAACAAAAAATAGCTCATAAGAGTTTAATTTCAGAGCTGATATTTATCCATTTTCCATGTTTTCTTGACAATAACCAAAATCACTTCACTTCTTACATCAATATCTATGTCATTGTACTGACAAAAACAGTGCTTTTAATCATTCCATGTTTTCTTTTCTGTCTGTTTTAGTCACATGATACACACAGGAGTTAATACTTGATTGTATAACCATTGTTTCTGATGGTCTAATAATTTTTTCTGCAATTGTAGGTAGTGCACTATAGGCCCCTCCCCTGTGGCACTGCCTAAGCTTTAGTCCTAATGGCATTTTTTTTTCCCTTACATTTACTTTTAGGCTTTAAGTCATTTTGAAACCAGTATTTTTGCACTTTTACTGGAGTAAAAAGCTTGAGCTGATACTTCAACTTCTACAGAAGCCGTTTTAAACCCTAATATTTATACCCTAAAACCATCAGTCCTGGTCCATCCAGAGCCCGTCCATCTCTCCTTTACTGTGGTTCCCTGAGTTTTTCCTTGCTGAGTAGGAGGGTCTAAGGATGGAGGATGCCCGGGACATAAATCAGTTTCCTTCATCGACTGTTTGCTTGACTGTGGTTTATTTTCATATTCAACAAATTCTGTAAAGTCCTGTGAGACAACCTTGTTGTGATATTGGGCTCTACAAATAAAATTGAACTGAATAATAACTATATTTCTACCTGAATAATGAATATGAATACTTTTGACACCTCTGAGCAGTATATGAATTTAACATTTTCAGCATTTAAAAAGCTCACTTATAACAATCTTCATTAACACCTCTACAACATATAGTGCACACAATATTCATTCAGTAAAATACAGAATATTTATACAGTGTCATACTGCATTAATTACATTGAGCTGATTTCTCATAAACTGTCACAGTTACAGGGCTGTCAGTGGCATTTATTGACTACTCCCATGAGGGGCCACCATGGAGCCAATAAATGACCCAACTACCACATAATATACTGTACTTACAACAAACATGGGATGAGGAATTGTATCAACGATAAACCTTACACAAGCACACATTCGGCATCTTCTGTAGATCAAGAAGTTAAATGCAAACAGTGCTGATTACACCCGTGAATTTTATTTTGTTTTAATTCTCATTGCATTGCAGTTTGGGCCTGAACACAGAAAAGGGTGAAGACCTAGTTGAAACTGTAAGGATTATTAATACGGTTGGTTACTGCTGAATTCTGAATTGCATTTTGGACAGGCTGAATATCAGAAGTGTTGGAAATTTTAGGATAGAATTGGTACTGGGATCAGATTTG
Source organism: Apogon hyalosoma (assembly GCA_037367295.1). Lineage (NCBI taxonomy): Eukaryota > Metazoa > Chordata > Actinopteri > Kurtiformes > Apogonidae > Apogon > Apogon hyalosoma. The sequence continues at coordinate 32,643,627 of JAPQRP010000001.1, forward strand.
GTAGGAGCCCACTGGTTACAGCTATACTGTCAAAACCTAAAACAATCCATCGTCGTGGTTTTCCTGGTAAATTAACCAAGAGCAATACACAATATGGTCATTTTCATTTAAAGACGTTTTAATATGAAAAGTTAACAAAATGGTGACTTTTTATTGAACAGTGTTGCCTTGACAGTGCTAGAAATTAAAATATTCTGCCTCAAAATCCTCAGTCTCACCCCCTATAAGTTTTGAAAAATGAAGCCCCTGTATGACATTTTCACCTTGAGGTTCCACATTTGGTAAGCACATGTATCAGGTCCAGACACATAAAAAAAGCTCCCTGAACCCATATCCTAAACTCAACAGGAAGTCCATCATGTTTTCCCCACTTCCATCCATTGTGGAATTAATTCTTTTTTACAGTTATAGTTAATGAATACAAGTCGGCTACAACAGATTAGTTGATAGCAGAAGACCAAGTTACACTCACAAAACCACAAAGGTAAGATAAAATTCATAATCATTGGGTCATAATACAACCTTTACTTTTTGCACTTCTTTGGCATGTTCAGTGAGATGCAGCAGAGAAATAATACTTAGTGTTAGGTTAGTGGTGCAAAGTCTGTCGCATTGGTCTATTTTCTGAAATTATTCATGACATACACTGAACTCAGACTGTTAGCTTGCTTTAGATATTTGCTCATTTATGTACTTGTTTGGATTGTATTCTGTCGTCTAACATTTGCTTTTATTCCGCTGTTAATTGACATTCTTATGGTTACTTGGATGTATAGCATGTGTATATAGCTGCTAGTGTTACATTGTGTTACCATGGCAGCCCAGATGAGACTGCAGCTGCCTGAGTACCTGGTTGCCCAATACCTAGTGCTACTTTTGCAGCAGTTCCCAACTGATTTTTTTATTCTAAACCTTCTCTTAACCTTTCTTAAGTGATTTACCGCCATTTATTAAAATAACACCCTCTGTATTTTGCCTTTTTCAGTGAAAATCAGGTATTTTAATCTACTGATCAAATCTGTCAACATGCAGACATTCATGAAAGCTCAGATTAAAGTAATTATATCAGAAATAGAGAAAACTGAAGAAAATTTAATTTTTTCATCAAAGATAGCATTAACTGAACATAAACCCAGTGTGTCCATCCACTGTCATTGATCCAACTCCATGGGTTTTAGTGGTGAATCAATATTGTAGAAGATGACAGTGTTTCCACGTTCACAACAGAGTCTCTGAACATCCAAATGGGTCATATATGATGACCATGAAAAGATAAAGTGCATTTTACACCACTTATTGACATATATTGATAGAATTATTGGATCAATAGATATTAAACATTTTAGATCAGTAGATGATGTTGGTTACCAGTGGCTGTTTGGGTGTTTGAGGGTTAAGAGGCAATGAAACTGCTGATCTAAAGGGATTTTCATGTAAAACCATGTCTAGTGTTTACATAAAATGGTATGAATGGTGACATGGTGGTGCAGTGGATAGCACTCACAGTAAGAAGGTCCTGGATTTGATTCCAACATGAGTTTGCATGTTCTACCTGAGTCTGTGTGGGTTCTCTCCAGCTACTCCGGCTTCCTCCCACCATCCAAAGACATGCACTGATAAGTTAATCGGTTAATCTAAATTGCCCATAGGTGTGAATGTGAGAGCGATTGTTCGTCTCTATATGTCAGCTCTGTGATGAACTGGCGACATGTCCAGGGTGTACCCCGCCTTCACTCATAAGTAGCTGGGACAGACTCCAGCGACCCCTGTGACCCTAGTGAGGATAAAGCGGGTTCAGAAAATGAATGAATGAATGAATGTATGAACAAAAAGAGACTATCCACTGGATGATAAATGGGCTACAGCAGCAGTGTCTACACTCACTGACCACTTCCTGTCCTGAGGAGCACCTTACATCTTCAGTTTATACCCAAACCAATGAGTGAAGTGCTCATTTCTTTTTAGTTTTTGGGTCTTTGATGATTGTCATTTGTAATTAACAAATTCATTTTCACTACTGCTTTAGTTTAAGTCTTGTTTTCACAGGAACACATAGACCACATGAACCAGAACAAATCAAAACATAAAGAAAATTGCCCTCTCCAGTTTGGGGCACCTAAGTTATCATTAGGTGTTCACGTGTCGAAAAGAAAAAAATAAATGGAAACAAATGCATTAAATTGAAGAGAATGTGACAGCTGTGATTCCCAGAGTAAAAAGTGTACCATCTCATTTCATTTCATCTCATTTCATTTCATTTCATTTCATTTCATTTCATTTATGAAGATCCCCATTAGCAATTGAAACATCAGTTACTTTTCTTCCTTCTTCCTCCTCTACATTACATTACAATTTTAATTATTTACATTAATTTTACACCATTCATGCCCCCCCCACACACACACACACACAAATATGGGACATAATACAACAGCCCGATGCAATAAAAATAAATACACAAAATAACTGCTATACATTTATATTCATTCACCAAACAATAGCTGTCAGATACTAATCATAAGACCTCTTTCAATATAATCAATACTGTTTCCATATCAGGTCCATTGTATGAACAACAACAGCTTTAATTTCTTTTGAAAACATGTTCTATTATTTTCCA
>JAPQRP010000001.1:32697321-32755431 GCA_037367295.1 Apogon hyalosoma
AATCAGTTCTTATATCTCACTGAAAAGTTACTCTTTAGGTGATTATGTCTTATTTTAAGTGTGATGAGATATTTTGAGTTGAAATGAGAAAAATACACTTGGTAAGATCTTTATTTTTGCAATGTAAAAAGATAATTGTCTGGAAATGCTAGAACATCTATGCACAGTCTGAGAACCATCTCTAGATGAATATTTAATTCTGCACAATAATGCTGTACCTTCATCCACAAGATCATCAAAAGGACATGTCATGTTAGTGAAAACAGTCTCCAACTGCTGTGTCTAATAGACTTCTAATATAGACCTACTGACTGATTTTTTTTATTTTTATTTTTTTAAATAACAGACAGCAGAACTATATTAGGCCAAAACTCGCCTACTGACTGAATGAATGACAAAGTTAAATACTGTGTGTGGCTGAAAGAGGGCAGAGACACAGAGAAACTCGAGGTTCATTGAGAAAAACCTGGTCCCAACCAGGTTTTTTTTTTTAGGTTCATAGTGTCTATTACTATGGTAACTGACCAAGAGTTTAAATGACCTCTGTCTGTGAAACAGGCTAGAGTTACTCCTCTGTCTGTGGTTTGAGTTACCTCACTTTGTGAAATGGAAAACTCATAGTTTCCCTCATTTCGGGGTTAACAGACTCAGAGTTTTCACTAAACGGACACCAGAAAGGCAGATCACTGTCTTAAAAATAAAATCCTGTCACCACTGCCGCTGTTCCTACTCATCACCACTAGAGGTCATCCCTGTCACAGATTCAAGTCCCACGACAGTGAGGAGAGAAAGGAAAGTATTTGTCTGTCCTAAAAGTTGCTACAAGTTGCTTAGTGACTTTATTCCCTAATTTGGAGAATCTGAAATGTTCATGTAGTTATAATGAACGATGTTGGAGAGAGGAGTAAGATTGTGTAAAGTATAAAAACACCCTAATTATGTTTAGAATTACAAATTAACTATATTCTGTCAATTTTTATTTGATTTTTTTTTAATCTCCCAATTCCAACAGTCCTCCTTTATCCAGGCTTAAGTGACCCAAAAGAGACACTCTGGGGGAGTTATTTAGGTTATTTATTTATTTGTTTGTTGAGTTTTTAGCTTAATTTTCTTTGGTTTGGTTTTTAACCTTAGGGCCCACTTTTAATGAGAAGTCTACATTAACAACCTAAATCACAGGTGTCAAAAAATGCGACCTGTGTGCCAAGAAACCCGGGTGCCAAAACCGGCCCATAAAAGGGTCCGATTGGGCCTGTGGGATGAATCTGTGAAATTCAAAAATTTCACTGAAGATATTAATGTAAGATGATTTATTTTTGCTTTGTTAATTTTATTTGTATAATTTAACTGGGTCTATATTGTTTCTGTTATTGGGACTATTGTAATGGATTGGCGGAAGGATACAGTAGGAACAGAAGGTCATGTGACGGGGAAAGTCTGAATGTAAGTGAGAGCTGTGGACGGCTAGTAAACATTCTTCCTGTGAAGTTATTCCCTCTCCGTGTAGTGCTTCTTCATCCACGACCTACTGGTAACACCTAAACCCACAAGTGTTATTTAACAATCAATGGTGTCAAAATCATTTTAATTCAGGTTCCATATACAGATATATACAGACCAGTCAGATCTCAGGTGGGTCAGACCAGTAAAATGTTATCATAATAACCTATAAATAATGACAAGCACAAATGTTCTCTTTGTTTTATTGTATAAAAGCAAAATTACATGAAAATGTTCACATTAACAAACTAACCTTTTGCAAAACACGCGAATAGCCTGAAATGTCTTGAGAGAAGTAAGTGCAATTTTACCAATATTCTGCCTGTTACTAAATGTTTTGTGGTTTGTAATTGCAACATAAGTTGCAATGCACATGTGTAAATGATAAACTGATAAACTGAGGCAGAATATTGGTATGTTTTTCTTAAAACATTTCCAGTTGTTGATGTTATTCAGATTCTTAAGGAAACTTTGTAGATTTAAACATTGTCATAAAATAACTGTTCTATTTTACTGTTATTTTACTGGTCCAGCCCACTTGAGATCATGTTGGGGTGAATGTGGTTCCTGAACTAAAATGAGTTTGATAGCCCTGATCTAAATGGACCAAAAAGACACAATAGAGAAAACTGTCAGTGTCAGTGGGAGTGATTTACATTCAGTGATTTTTTTTTAGACAAAGAACGATATGTGTTTTCAAATCAGAGTCTCCAAAAGTCTCCAACAACACCAGAAAAAGGGAATGGATATGTTTTTTTGATAAAGAGTCTCTAGAGGGGTCTGAAAAATCACTAAATATACTGATAAAGTGTTTAAAGTAGGGTACACACAAGGATTTTCTGAATCTGAAGAGATTTTTTATCTGTTCCAGACCCCACACATGAAGATAAAAGATCAGGCATTGAACAGTTTTGAGCGTACTGTGTGTGTTACACTCCGATAATCTCAACACAGCACACCACACACATAACCATTCTGTCCCACCACTGAGCTAGAATCCAGTCCAAGCGTGACCACACGATCTAACAAAAACGAAGAAACATAACAACAACCAGAAAACACAAAATGCAACATGGAAGATGACAAACCAGAGGAGGAATGATGGTGTTCTTGGGACTATTTTTAACGCAAAAATCCCAAACTAAAAAAAGAAAGAGGTCAGGTCAGCCATGTTTGTTTTTATTTAAGCCTGCTTCCTTGTTCCTCAGTCAACTCACTTCTTGATTGGCTACATTGCATTCCACGCCACAATTCACAGAGTCATGACCTGAGAGTCATCGGCTTTCCCCCACATATGAAGATTTTTGGTCATAAATATTGAACAGGTTTGATATTTATGATTATCAGCCCCAACCCGTTTGGGAGCCAATTATCAGGACAAATTCAGTCTGAACACACCTAAAACCACAGGATAATCTGATAAGATATAAAATAATCTGGCGTTTGCCGTCCTTGGTCGGGAAGGGGGGAAATCGGGACAAAAACAGCCCGATTATCTTTATGTGTGTACCCCACTTAAGATGGAAACAGTGACTTCTCCAGCTGCAGACAGACCGTGGGTTTATATGACTGGGACAGAGAAATCACCTGGGGTCACTTCAAGGGAAAATGTGTGTGTGTTAGCGTTTTATGTCACTTTTCAAAAGTTGCTAAAAGTTTCCAAACAAATTTCAAAAGTAGCTAAATTTGTTGTGTAAAGTTGTTAGTATAGACTGAAAAGTTGCTAAATCTAGCAACAAAAGTGCTAAGTTGGCGTCAGTGGCCTGAGCTCACCTCCAGGCCGGGGTAGCTGAGGACCACCAGCTGGGCACATGCGTTCACATCGTCCCCTTTGATGAAGGACAGGTCCACTCCACCCACTCGCTCCAGGCCTGACCAGTGTGGACTTCTCTGCCAGTCCTCTGTGTCCTCCTCCACCACCTGCTGTCGGAGATGGCCCTGCTCACTGGACCGAGGACATTTTATTCAATATGTGAAGACGCTTTTACAGTTAGACAAAATACAGTGAAAAGAATGATCACTCAAGCGTTTAAAAAGCTTTAGTCCATTCATTTGTTTTGTTCTTTAATGCCTTCAATTATTCTTATGGTTTCATTATTTTTATTAAATTGCCTTTATTTTTTTATCACTATTGTATATTTTATTGTGCTGTTACTGAGCTACAATAAAAATTAAGTGTTCACTCTGATACCTGTTCAAATTAAGGTTAACTGAATGAACGAATGAATGAACGAACGAACGAACGAACAAATGAATGAACGAATAAATGACAAAAATATAGTGATGTTCTTTGAAACAATCTATAGAATAACAAAACAGTCTGGGTATTTTCTTCCTCTTTCTGTTAATTAAAATATTAACTGACTCATCCAAATGTCCTCCACTGTCTTAAGTATTTTAAGTACTTGTGCTTTACTTGACTGTTTCCATTTTAAGCAGCTCTATATTTCTACTCTACTACATCTCATAGGGAAATACTGCATTTTTCACTCTGCCACATCTGTCTGTCAGCTTTCAGATATAATATTCAATCATCTTTGGTCAGTGTATCTTTTGGTAATTGGATTTTCTTTTCAGAAACAAAAGAAAAACTAGTGGTTAATTGATTTTCATTTTAAAATAGAAAAACTGAAATTGAATTTGAAAGCGTTTTTCTTTTTCAGTGTCAAAACAGATAAACCACTGAAAAAGAAAAATGCCTTGATATTCAATTTTAATTCTTCTATTTTAAAATGAAAATCAACTAACCACTAGTTTTTCTTTTGTTTGTGAAAAGACAATCCAGTTATCAAAAGATGCACTGACCATTTTCCCTCTCACACATATCTCAAACATGTTGATTTTGAATATTTGTAATAAATGGAAGGATTATGTTTTTCCTTTATGGATTGATAAAATTCTCCTCCTGCATAAGATAAATACACCCTTTTAAATTCTCTTGGATTAAATGGAACATGCATCATCATAAAAAGGAAAACAGTTTTTTAGGCTTTTTTTTTTTTTTTTCATTTCATGAAAAGTTGACTTTGTAGAAATACAGTTTGTGGTTTTCACAGGACAGTGATAACACAAACATATGATGATCTGATCCAACATACTGCATTGCTGTAGACTTTCCCAAACTTAGGGTAAGAAACCATGTGGTGCCTTTACTGGGTCACCAATTGGCAAAGGAAAATATATAGCGATGGTGTGATTATGTGAATTTATTTTCCATATTTACAGAAGAAAAGCGTTCTCTGGAGAAATTTATAAATGTTGACCTCCACAATGTGAGGAGAGGCGTAGGTTGTAAATGATGTTAACAGGATGAACATGAAATAAAAGATGCAACAATACAATGACAGAACACGATAACTGTGATGAAAAAGACACAAGACAAAAATGACTAAACAAGATGGACATAATGTAAAAGATGTGATAAAATGCAAATGTGAAAAGAATGTACATGCTGTTTAACAGAGGGAGAGTCAATAAAAATGGAAGTCTATGACAATTCATAATGTATTTCTATAAAGGTGGTCCTGTGCAGACACTGACTTTCTCTTAGGGGTCTGGGGCTGAAACAGTTTGGAAACTACTGCTGTTGAGGTATAACACTAACACTATACAGGGAGGTTAAAAGAGCTCAGCCCCTGAATCTATAATATGAATCCAAAAACAACAGCACTCAAAGCTGGGGTGTCAAACATACAATCAACGGGTCAACACCGGCCCGCCAAAGGGTCTGATCCCGTCCCGTGGCATGAATTTGATAGACTGAAGATATTAACAATCCAAGGTTTCAACGTCATTTTGGTTCAGGTGCCGCATGCAAACCAGTTTGATCTCAACTGGGCTAGAGCAGTAAAATACAATCAAAATAATCTATAAATAATGACAACTCCATTGGTTATGTCCTAAATGTGAATCATTTTGGGATAATGTATATTGCACAGTTGTTAAGATACTGGGTTATGCAATCCCTAAAACATGTTTGGCAATGTATTTTGGATGTATTATTGGTTATAACGTAATAAAAAATTATAGATGTGTGTTTAAAATACTATTAGCAGCCTGTAAAAAAGCTATTACCAAAATATGGTGCAGCTTAGAACCACCCACAACTAACAACAGGCTATAAACTGTGAATGGAACATTTGAGATGGAGATTCTGACCCACAGACTGAGGACTCAAGAAGAGCAGTGTCATGATAAATGGGAGAAATGGACAATTTTCATTTCAAGGTCACATTACTAAAACCAAATGTTAGTCACAAAGTTTTTTATGGTCAGTGTATCCCAAATGTCCCTCTTGTTTGTACTGTACAGAGTTCAAACAATAAAAATAAAGTAACAAAAAATTAATGACAACTCCAAATTCTTACTTGTTTTAGTATTTAAAAAAAACAAAAGTAAAATTACCTGAAAACATTTATATTTACAAACAATCCTTTTACAAAAAATGTGAATGACTAGAATGAATATGAACAAACCCTAAATGGAATTTTAACAATATTCTACCTGTTACCAAATGTTTTGTGTATTTGTAAATCCACTGTGAACTTTAAGTTGTAATGCATATGTGTAAATGATAAACTGAGACAGAATACTGTTTAAAGCAGAGGTCTCAAACATGTGGCCTGGGGGCCAAATCTGGCCTGTTAAAGGGTCCAGTCTGGCCCGTGGGATGAATTTGTGAAATGTAAAAATTACACTGAAGATATTAATAATTTTAGTTCAGGTTCCACATACAGACCAATTTAATCTCAAGTGGGTCGGATCAGTAAAATACTAACACAATAACCGATAAATACTCACAACTCCAAGTTGTTCTCTTTGTAAATTTAAACATTTTCATGTCATTTTACTATATTTACACTAAAACAAACTATCATTTCACAAAAACGCAAATAATCTGAACAAATATGAACATTTTGAAAAGTATGAAGTCCAAGTTTACCAATATTCTGCCTGCTTTTAAATGTTTTGTGTATTTGTTGATCTACTGTGATCTGTAAGTTGTAATTTACACGTGTAAATGATAAACTGAGACAGAATATTGTTAAAATTGCACTTTCAATTTCAAATTTCAGTATGTTCATGTTGTTCACATTGTTTTAAAGGCTAGTTGGTAGATGTAAACATTTTCATTGCATAATTTTACTGTTTTTTTTTTTTGCTCTAAAACATAGGGGAAAGTTTGGAGTTGACATTATTTATATATTATTATGTTATAATTTCACTTCAGATCAAATTTGGCTTAATGTGGCCTCTGAACTAAAATGAGTTTGACACCCCTGTTTTAAAATGCTCTTACTTAGGTTGTTCATAATTATTCATGTTAGACACATTTTTTAAAGTATAGTTTGTTTCCATAATGTAGTTCTCTTTTTTCACTCTAAAATATAGCAAGTTAATATGTCATTATGAATGTTATTGATTTACTGGTCCGGTCTGCTTCAGACCATATTGGGCTGATTGTGGCCCCTGAACTATGATGACTCTGACAGCCCTGATTTACAGGAACCATTTTACTGCAGAACTGCAAAGTGGAGTTTTATTTACCTTTTTTCAGGTTGTTCATAAAATTGCAAACAGTTGTCTAAAACTAAAACTGCGCCAAGCAGCATAAGGACATGATAGAGAATTATGAGGCTATTTCTGACGGTATTTGACGCTATTTTATTTAAGAATGTGAATATTTTTAAATCTCGGTTAAAAACCTGCCTCTTGTCATGTGCTTATGAGTAAACTCTTTTCAATCTTGTCTTTTAAATGCACTTTTCTCATTTTAATTTCTTGCTTTACTCTATTTCAATGTTAATGTTAATTTTAATGTATGATTTTAATATAATTAATGTCTTTCGTTTATTCTGTGAATGCATTTTAAAATCACGTTTTTATCTCTGATGATTTTAATGTATTTTTTCGATTTTAATGTAATTTCATTGACTTGCTTTTTTCCTTCTGTGATTTTTTTTTTTATGCCTTTGAAAAGCACTTTGAGTTACCCTGTGTATGAATAATGCTATACAAATAAACTTGCCTTGCCTATTTCTGTTCTTTTCATTCCAAACTCAGATGAGCAGGTGCTGCTGGTACCGCTACAGGGACCCAGACATCCGAACAGTCTGTCAGCAGCTCAGATGAACACCTCACAAACGAACTGACCTTTGGAACTAAAGTCCGACTGAAAACCACTGAATAAGTTTCTGACCTTTCCCACTGCCTGACCAGCTCCTGTGTCGGGGAAGCGGACATCTGTATGAGCCAGCTGAAAATAGGGGGCTTCTTCAAGTGCCAATCCACTGACAGAACCAGTGGGAAAGCAAGTGAAGCTGTTTTACTTCCGTATCCTGACGTCACAATAAAGGGCGGAGTCTGCGCAGAGCCTCGGCACCACAATGTTTGCGTGAATGCTGACATCTAGTGGTTAAAATGATGAATTACAAACGGCCTTGAAATGAAAATTGCAGTAATTTTTTTGTGTTTATTTTTTTAATTTAACCCATAAAAACCCAAGCAGTCACTGACAACTACGGAAATGGATTAGGGCCACTGGGAAAAAAAAAAAAAAAAGACCAAAATTAAGGTCCAACGTTTTTTGTTTATTTTTTTTAATTATTATTCTGAGAAAAGTCAGAATTCTGAGATTCAAGTCAGAATTCTGACTTTTTTCTCATAATAATAATAATAATAATAATAATAAGAAGAAGAAGAAGAAGAAGAAGAAGAAGAATTGGATGTTTGTTTGTTTTTTCCAGTGGCCCTAATCCTCTTCCATAGACAACCAAAACCATCTACTGATGTAAAATGTTTAATAACCCCTGATCCACTAATCCTTATATACATGCAAATAATTGGTGTAAAATACAGTTATTCATCTTTTCATGATCACCAGATGTGACCCATTTGGACTTTCAGAGGCTCCGTAAGGGACATGGAAACACTGTCATCTTCTACAACATTGATTCACCAGTAAAACCCATGGAGTTGGATCAATGACAGTGGATGAACACACTGGGTTTATGTTCAGTTAATGATATATTTTGCTGAAAAAGTCACTTTTTCTTCAGTTTTCTCTGTTTTTGATATAATAAACGTCAACTTTAATCTGAGCTTTTATGAACATTCACATGATTAGTAAATTAAACACAAGAAATTACCTGATGTTCATTTAAAAATTGCAGAATACAGCAGATAATGTCATAATAAATGGTGATAAATTGCTTAAGAAAAGTTAAATATTAAGAAAATTGTTTTTCAGAACTGCCACTAAAGTAGCACTGTGCAATTCAAATGAAGTGCTTTTGCAAGATCAATATTTTATTTAAAGTTGATGGGAAAGTGCTTGCCCACACTATATTACAATACAACAGATATGGATAAATTAAACTGTAAAATAAAGCAAGTGTACATTTTAAATCAACATGATGACTAACTTTTCTTGTAATGCCAAGAGATTTATTTATTTTTCTAGTTATCCAGTCAACGTGCTCTTTCCAATTTAGGTTCTCATCTACAACTTAAGAACTGCAACTTAATGAGAAAATGAACACCGCAAAAACAGCTGAACAACTTTGTTTCAGCTGTATTTTGGACATTTTAACTGTACAATGTAGATTTAAACAAAGAAACAAAGAAAAAAAAAACATGTCACCAACACTTAAATCAGGTTAACAGTTAGTTTAGTTGAATCTTCTCTGTAAAATATACCTTGTATGTTCATATAGGTTACTTATGTGAACATACACACAGTATCAACAAGTCCATGACTTCAAATATCAGGCAAGCATTTTTAAAATTCACAAAATTATTAAAATTAAGAGATTTATATTTGTCTAAAACAGTGCAGTGATGGAAATTAAATGTTTTTTTGTCAAATATTTTCATTACTTTTAAAAAAAAAAGTGATACTATGGGTTTGAGTGTTGTGCCAGCAGCAAGTGACCAGGAAGTTCTACAGTATTCAATGTGAGAGAAAATCATGGAGTGCTGATCCACTAATCCCATCAATATATGTAAATAATTGGTGTTAAATACAGTTATTCATCTTTCCATGGTCATCAGATATAACCCATTTCGATGTTCAGAGGCTCCGTAGTTACTGTGGAAACACTGTCATCTTCTACAATCCAAGTTTTTGTTTTATTGATAAAGTATAAATTTAAACAAACACAAAGATTCCCAAAGTGCTGTACAGTAAAATAAATGCAATAAAAACATAATAAAAAGAGAAAATACTATGATAAAAACACAACAAAGCATAAAAAAAATACATTGATTCACCAGGAAAACCCATGGAGTTTGATAAATAACAGTGAAGACACTTGTTTTTACATTCTGTTATTGAGATCTTTACTAAAAAAGTCCCCCTTTTTGAGTTTTTCTGTCACCAGAATCAGATGGTTGCATGTTAACAGGATTCACATCAGTATATATTCTGAGTTAAGGTTAAAAGAATGAATGAAAAGTAACATGAAAAAAATAGAGTGACACTTCCTGTTTATATATGTATCTTCCCTTTAAAGAATGACTCAGACAGTGAATGTAATAACACTTGCTGACTCAATCACTCATCCATTTAGTATTTATGCTCAAAATTGAGGGACTTGTACCTATTTGGTAGTGGTTTGTTTTTATTTGGCAGTGGTTTATTGTTCTTATTTATTGTTGTTTTTAATTATTTGGCTTTTTATGTTTTAATCTATTCTTGTATTTTATTCTTTCATTTAGGTTTTATTTATTCTTCTGTACAGCACTGTTTTCATTTTTGTAGTTCTATGTTTTTTAATCTATTCTGTATTTTATTATTTTATTTTGGCTTTAATTATTTTTCTGTAAAGCAATTTGGTTCACTGTGGTTGTTTTAAAGTGCTTTACAAATAAAGATGGATTGGATTGAAAATTACAAAATTAAGTATTTTACATATGTTGCACTTTCATATTTCCTCTCCTCTACAAAGGTAAATATTGTACTTTTCACTCTTTTCACTCTCCATTTGTTTCACAGCTTTAAGGCCTTTCAGAAAAATTGCTGAGTTGTAAAAAAAAAAAAAAAAAGGCTACTTAAAAGGTTGAACGTCAGTCACTGACGTCTTTCTAAAAATCACTGTGTTTCAAGATTTTTTCCATTCATTTACTTATCCATGACTCAAGACGCAAAGTAAAATGTGGAGCAAATCTTCACAAATGCTATCGAGTACAGGCCAAGTTCCAATGCTTCCATTCAGGTTTATGGTTGTGTTTGGGGACTAAGAGGAGTTTGGGGAGATTTGTCTTAAATTTCCACAATAGAATTTAATCAAATGGACTCGAATTTAATCCAATGGACTCGCAAATACTGAGACAGAATATTCATGTGAAAAATAACTTCTGGCCACGAGATTGAGGTCAGTGGATAATAATGGATAATCCTCCTTCATTAGTATTGCAGCATATGATGCAGAAACAAATTAAATTCACTTTTATGATTGTCATTAATTATAAAGCCATTAAGTTTAGGTAAATTTCTGCATCATAAATCAGAAACAATGCACAAGAGAAATAGTCTGGTAATAAATGCATCTTTCAAATTAAAAGCTAAATCTGATGTATTCCACTGAAATTAAAAAATGATGCATGTGTATTAGTACAGCACTGGTACAGAAACGAATGCAAGTAGTTCACTTTCCTCATAGTTCAAGTTTAATGTTTTCAAAAAATGTAAAGGCGCCGTATTGTCATTAATTCAAATACTTTTTACAGAATTTCTCACATCAAGGTAAAGATATGCAACAATGTCCAGAACAAAAAAGAAGCCGAGACGGACATGCGTAAAACAGTTGAGACAAACAGTTATAGCCCTCGTTTGTCGATGACATCATGATCCAAGTGAAGAGCTGAAGTCAGAGAAGGAAGGACGTGGGATGTGTGAAAGGTTTTCAGCTGTCACACTGAATACGAATGAAATGAGCTGAAGATCTGATCTGAGGACACTTGATGACTATGGCTTTGATTCTCCACATACAGTAGCGCAGCACATCCACTTACCTTTTTCAAAGTTCATTCTGCGTTTATCTACAGGTATGTCATGGAAGGGTTGGAAAACAGCAAAAAACAGAAAATCTGGAGTGTATGAGTGACAAGAAGCTGTTAAGAAAAGCAGCATGTTACTGCAGTTGATTCATCAGATAAACTAGTGAAAGCAAATCTCCTGAAGGAAATAGTAGGTTGTGGTTTTAGACATGCTTCAGAGTGAGAAGGCAGGGGAAGAAAAATACACCTGTGAGGGTCAGGAAGAGAGCGAGTTCCACACATTAACAGGTGTATCTTATTAGCTTAACATTCACCCTTTTGACACTGACACTCATACTAGTAGCCCTCGGTCCAAGCATGTATTTTATGTCGGAAAAGCATTTCATGTTATTGCAGATATTGACAAGAAATTGTAACCATTGACCTTTCATTCGGAATAAAAATACAACAAAAAAACACAAGCAGGCTCATGTATCAACTGCATGTTCAAACTGATTCCCAAGAAGATGAAAACCTATTATTTTCAACATTTAAACACCATCGCATCACATCATCTGGATCTGAAAACATGTGTTCAGATCATTTTTAAATGTTCATGTCATTCACACTCACTCGTCGTCTAATGACTGTGAAAAAAGCAGGTACAATTCTAAGTGATGCTTACAAAAGGCTAAAATGGTATTGACACATGGCTCTTAAAATGGCTGTTAAGTATTTAAGTATCTAAAATTTTAAACAATACATCTGTAAGCCCGCTAACCACATGAGCATGCAGTCACACAGCACGCCACTTCACCCAGTCAAGTACTCGTCTGAGAAACAGTAACAGTTGCCACCTGAAACTAGCACATGTGCAGTATCAGTATGTTTTCTACTGGCGCATTGTCAAATGAGAAACACAAAGTAACATTCATTCCTAATGCACACTGAATTTACATCACTCTGATAAAGAAATACCCCATGATGGCAGTTCACAAACCTCCAAATTCAGGCGTTTCAGCGCCGACTAATAGCACATTCACAAATTAGTAACAAGGCATCTTCCCATGATGACTTGATCTTTGCTTCAAAGCAAGACAGAGAGCAAACTAAAGGTTTCACACTGTAGAAAGTCAAACTTATTGCTTCAAGTGGATTATGTTGCTAAGAGTCAGACCCAGGTCAAATGTTGTGTTTTTTGTAAAGATGTGAGAAAGCCCTGACGGGTGACAGGTAAGGGTCGACCGATGATGGGTCTAGACTATTATTAGATCTGAGGTTTAACATTTATATCAACAGAAGCATCACTTTTTAAATTCAATATCTGCTCACATTCATTTATTCCAAATGAACTGCTTTAGCTCTGATGGCTCTGCCTCTTCAGGTGCTCTCCAGTACACATCCTTCACACTTTTCCAATAACTTTGTAAGTGTTGCTGTGTAGTGAAAGCAGTCAGAGATAACAGAACTTCTCCCAGTGGTTCTGTGTCATTCAGTGTTCACATGGGAACATCCTGCAGACCTGATCCAGGACTCAGATGGGAAACAACAGTTAAGGCTCAGTAATAGTCCAGATGAAATCAATTCTCATGATGTTTTGAATTGGTTTTTGGGACTGCAAAGTTAACAGGTTAAGTCCAGCCCTGTTAGCTCTCACGTAAATTAAAAAAAATATACATTTCAGAAAAATCAGCCAAAGACGGCTAATTAACCCATTTCAATCCATTGTGAATATAGAGAGGTGGTTCTTCATCTTCATCATCATCAGCATTTCAAACTGACAGATTTATTTCGTATAACATACAACCTGAGTTGCTAATTGAGGAGATGATAGACGTAAAAGGTATTTGAAATAAAACCTGAAGTGGGTTTTAATTTTAGGGTCCTAAACTTGGAACATAAAAAGTTGTTTCAAAATGTCAGCCTTTGTCTAAACTTTCTTTTGAAGGCTCTTCATCCATGGTGGTATTTCATCTGTGTTTTTATCTAATATGACATTTTTGTTACTTAAGTACTGATGTAGTGAATGTTACTGTCTCCTTACTGGTCGACCCCCCCCCCGTAGCTGACATAATTCAGAGTGATCCACCCCCTTTTTCTCACCCGTATCAGACGCATATTTTAGGCAACTGATGTTTGACCCAGGTCTATGTGAAAAGTTAACTCTGTACAAACACACTTGACCTAAAACAAGTCACCAGATTAAACAAATCCCTCTGGCAATATGGCAAACACTGTAAGTTTGGCATGTCGTCAAACGTCCACATGTGTATAGAGCAGCACGTCCAGTCTTTTCAAACAACGCACATGGATGAGGTCTGCGTTGTGGTAAGTGCTGTATGTTTGTGTTTGTACATGTAAATGCATATATGTAACAGGGCCTCCAGTGTCTTCATCCGGTCCCCTCAGCTTCCAGGATGAATATATTGCTCCATTCAGCTTTCTCACTGCAATTCACCACCCAACCATTAACCTGCCCTTAACACTAGACAGAAACATTCTGCTAATGTTCTGATTCAAACTGCTGCCCAACAGAGATGTCAGGCACGAAAAATATATGACCTTTGTGCAAAAATAAGCCCTTTAAATTGTACGCAGTCTCTGATGTTTTCTTTTTGCCTGGTTTGTTTTTTTTATTCTTTGTCTTCTGTTTGTGCAAGCATGCTTCAGTTCCTTAGAGACTGGCTGTGCAAAAAGGAGTGGAGTCCGAATACACGGGGGGAACAGGAGGACAACTGGCTTCTGTGCTGACAAAACAGGCAGTAGGGAGGATGGAGGATTGTGGGTACTGAAGTCCTCAGCTTCCGGTTTCTACCTTGAGATCATGGAGCTGGATTGTGATTGGCTCGATGAGGTGGTGGCGGCACTGAGCTGGGAGAAGCCACTGTGGCTCGACTCCAGGCTGGTCATCGAACCCCTAAAATATGAGAAAGATCCAGAGAACATGTCAGAGGCCACAGACTTGGCATGTTTTCACCTTATACCACTATGAAACACCAAAGCAACTCCACTGTCTGCCAGCAACTGACTGAACACATTGCGTGTGCACTGTCCGTGCCCATGATGCAGACCCCGAACCATGCAGTCAACCCCTCAGGAAGAAGATCCACTGAGTGCACAGGCTCTGCCACAGGCCGCTGCAGCTAACAGTGGATCAGGTGCAAAAGAGTGTCACGTAAACCTACACTGCTCAAACAAGCACGTGACAATGTACACAGCTCTGGAAAAAATTAAGAGACCACTGGTTCTGCTATTTATAGGTGTGTGTTTGAGTAAAATTATTCAACAAACTAGTGATAATATGGCTCCAAAATTCCAAGTAAAATATTATTCATAGCATTCATTTGTAGAAAATCACAACTGATCAAAGTAACAAATGTTTTTCCTCTGAAAGACCAGAAATCAGGGTTTAGTTGAACCTCTGTGATTCTAAATCACAGCTTTCATGCAGCTTGGCATTAGTAGTGTATTACTTGAGATCCAAGGACTCATCTCAGAATTAACCATGTTTTTACTCTCAGTCTCAGACTAAGAGGGTTTGAGGATTTTTCTCAAGACTGATCAAGACCATAACTGTGAGGATGTCACAAACCCTAATTTATTTGTTAGCATCATCACTGTGCTGCATCTTGATTTGAAACATCTTGCTTGATATACAACCAATATCGTGACTCATTTCTATTGTGAAATGTTTGCAGAACAATCTGTGTCCGTATGAAGGGCATATTGGCCTAATCCTCTGTAGTAAAATAAGTCAATCTGAACCATAAACAGCCCATCTGTAATGACAAGTCAAAGACAGAACAACTAGAGAGACAACTAGGACCACGTCAAACTTTTATCACTATTTCAGGATTACCAGGATTCCTCAGAAATGTCTTAATTACTCATTAAAAGTAATTTAGTGAATATATAGTATAACAGTGAAAGTGACACATATAAGAACACTTATGAATGAAGTGAATGTACCTACTGTCCCTAAGTTACATTTATTTGTTGTGGTCTGGTCGGGTTTTAGTCCAGACTTGATCTCAGTTTTCAACAACACTACTTATGCTCTCCATCAGTCTATCATGCTGTTGGTGGTTGCATTATGCCACTCCTATCTTAAAAATATGAGTGGATTGGCTTCATTAGATGGACTGTAACCATATGTCTTCCATTTAATCATATTCCAGAGGTTTTCAGTGGGCTTCATTTGAACTGGTCACTTAATTTTTTTTCCGGAGCTATGTGCACAGGCCAAACAGTGTTTTTCCCACTACAGTATTTTCATAGATATTAGAAAACAATAATGTTCTTTGATGTTCAGGCTCGACAGTGTTGTGCTGAGGACAGGAAGAAATTTTATACGAAATATAGAAGGCCTTGTGTTGGGACTTCAATGCATGCTTAAAAACATGCCTATGCCAAAGCATGACACATTTGGGTTGTTTTAGTTTAAAGTTGTGTTAGATTTGACATGAAAGTCTTAATATGTTTATACATTTTGTAGCAGATCAGCAGCCTGATTTGAACAAGTCGATATAAAGTCACCATTAGTGTTGAGCAAGACTTGGCAAAGCTTTAAATCAAGCCAGTGCCTATAATGAGTCAGACATACTTTAACAGTTTATCTGTATGCACTGTATATCAAATAGGAAAATACTGCAGTAATCATATTTGTTAGCCAAATTCATATCCTGCCTCTGTGGGTTTGAGCCTCAGATCAAGCATATACACTTTTTTTTTAATGTCTTTAGGTTTTATCACCCAGTCCCCTGAAGGGGAGGCAAGGCATCTTGTTTTTGGTTCGGTTTGTTTGTTTGTTAACACTCTAGCAGCAAAACTATTGGTTGAATTCATACCAAATTAGGTTTATAGATTGCTAGTGATCCACAATAGATGTGATGACATTTTGGGAAAAGTAGGTCAAAGTTCAAATTTTTTAATTAATTTTTTAAATCTTTTTTTCTCCCATTTATGTATAATGGGCGAAATTTTACGTCTATAAAAACATCAATTTGTTTCAATTTACTTCAAACGTGGCACATACATAGAGGCAAATGATATGATAACATCAGCACACGCATAAACATGATGACATCAGCTGGATCGATGCCAAAATAAGCTACAATTACGTGCAAGGGGCGGGGTTTGTTGTGCCTGGCACCACTTGTTTTGTTTGTATTGTCAGCTCAAACACATCAAAAATGTTTCGTGTTCTTTTTCAATTTAGAGGCATGAATAACCATGGACTAAAAATCAGTCTTTAACCTCGACTGTAAGAAATAGTTGACATTTAACATGATAATTAGCATAATTAACTAATATGAAAATTTTCTGGTGATATCACCCATTCCTAGTCTCATATATCATAATTTTTATGTATCAGTAAACATCCCATTAAATACAAGTTAGATGGTGATCTTAAAGCCTACTTAAAAAATCAAACTAAATAAAACAAAGTACAAAGTTTGTGTTAGTGTTAGTTTGTAATGGATGACTGTAAAAAACCAAACAATCAGGAAATGTCTGTAGAAGCAGGTAGAAAAGTGCATTTGTTAGTGTGTACATTGTGGACATCAGCTGTTTGATGACTTTTATGACTTTGACCTAGCCTAAGATTCTTGATATCATCAGTCATGCAAGCAGGGTGACTGAAGCCAGCAAATAGGTAGTTAGGCCGCAGCCTCAGTGCAAACATTGGGTTATACACTGTGATAAAAAACGCCAAGGTATGACCACAACATCCTTTTAGGCAGAGCTAACAAAAGCCAAAAGCAAGAAAAGATGCAAACAAGCATCTTTTTGCTGAATCAGACATGTGACTGCCATGGAAGTGGGTGTTCAAATTAGCAGCCAAAAGCAACAATGGCAATGAGCTAGTACTAAAGGAAAAGGGGGCAACACGGAGCCACTTACAAACTCTGCACATCACAGCAAGCCGTTCTTCACAGGAAGAAGACAGAGCAGGAGGAGGAGGGGGGAGGGGGGAGTGGGTTATGGGGCGAATTGGACAGAAAAAGCTGAATTAAAAGTCTCAGAGGGACAGAAGCATCCTTATTTCAAAAGTGGGTCTGGGGAAGTCATGATGCTCTTACTCTGCAGTTTTAGCAACATTACCGATTTTACTCATTCAAATATCAAATAAGTCATACGTGGTACTATGTGGTAGGTTGGAGAGAAGGAAAACTGAAAGACGATAGGAGTGAAAATGAGCAGTCATAAAGGAAGAATGATTCAAATTAAAATATTACTACACATTTATGGTACAACACTTGAACTAATACGGCCAAAATATGGACACATACAAAGAGATCACAAATGAAGCAGGACCACAGAAGTCTGTCACTGACACACACTGTTACCAACCTGAAGTCCTCGGAACCCAGCACCTCTGTGTAATACATGACTTTACACTTGTGTGAGGAGACCTGGAGGGTGGCCAGCACATCGTCCACTCGTGGCAAGTTGGTTGCAGAGCAAGCAGGCATGTTGTGGAATTTCCACTGGAGGATGTAGAAGCCTGGCCACCGGGTAATATGAGAGCCCTGAGGAGAGGAATTCCAGTGGACAGTAGAGGTTGAGTAATGGTGCATTTTAAAAGGACAATACTACAACATTAGTTTGGTGCAGGGAAAATTAGCTAACCTGACACTTTGATTAATTTGATAACATTTTAAAATTATTTCAATCAAAATGTCACATCACAACGCAAAGCAGGTCCTGGGTCAGAAATCACTCCTTATGTTCTACTGTTCACTTGTTCTACTATATCTACAATATTGTGCAGATGTTTGGGCCAATAACTACATGACCACAATACATC
Organism: Apogon hyalosoma; assembly: GCA_037367295.1. Classification (NCBI taxonomy): domain Eukaryota; kingdom Metazoa; phylum Chordata; class Actinopteri; order Kurtiformes; family Apogonidae; genus Apogon; species Apogon hyalosoma. The sequence continues at coordinate 32,715,611 of JAPQRP010000001.1, forward strand.
CGTTAATAATCTTGCAAAAGAAAGCAATACAAGTCATTCATGGGGCAGGTTACAGAGATCATATAAACCCATTATTCTTACAGTCAAAATTGTTAAAATTTAAAGATCTCAAAATCTCTCTGCTAAGGGCTGTCTGGTCCCTGTATGACCGAAGCAGGAGTCTGGTTCACATTGCCGGCAGTAAGTCAGACCTGTTCCAGATGCATGTTGGACTCCGGCAGGGCTGCCCTTTGTCACCGGTTCTGTTCATAATTTTTATGGACACAATTTCTAGGTGCAGCCAGGGGCTGGAGGGGGTCTGGTTTGGGAACCACAGGATTTCATCTCTGCTTTTTGCGGATGATGTTGTCCTGCTGGCCTCATCAAACCTGGACCTTCAGCACTGGGGCGGTTTGCAGCAGAGTGTGAAGCGAGTGGGATGAGGATCAGCTCCTCCAAATCCGAGGCCATGGTTCTCGACTGGAAAAGGGTGGTTTCCCTCTCCGGGTTGGTGGGGAGTCCTTGCCCCAAGTGGAGGAATTTAAGTATCTCGGGGTCTTGTTCACGAGTGGGGGAAGGATGGAGCATGAGACTGACATGCGGATCGGTGCAGCGTCGGCAGTGATGCGGACGTTGTATCAGTCTGTTGTGGTGAAGAAGGAGCTGAGCCAAAAAGCGAAGCTCTCGATTTACCAGTCAATCTACGTTCCTACCCTCACCTATGGTCATGAGCTTTGGGTCATGACTGAAAGGACAAGATCCCGGATACAAGTGGCTAAAATGAGTTTCCTCCGTAGAGAGGCTGGGCTCACCCTTAGGGATAGGATGAGGAGCTCAGTCACCAGGGAGGAGCTCGGAGTACAGCTGCTGCTCCTCCACATCGAGAGGGGCCAGCTGAGGTGGCTCAGGCATCTGTTTCGGATGCCTCCAGGACACCTCCCTGGGTAGGTGTTCCGGGCATATCCCACCGGGAGGAGGCCTCGGGGAAGACCTAGGACACGCTTGAGAGACTATGCCTCTTGGCTGGCCTGGGAACGCTTCGGGATTCCCCCAGAAGAGCTGGAGGAGGTGTCTGGGGAGAGGGAAGTCTGGCATTCCTGCTTAGACTGTTGCCCCCACGACCCGGCCCCGGATAAGCAGCAGATAATGGATGGATGGATGGATGGAAGATCTCAAAATTTCAAACAGCTCAGATATTATTCAAAGCAAAAAACAAATTACTACCAGGAAATATTAAAAAACTGTTCATAGAAAGGGAAGGGGGTTATGAATGAAGAAGACAACTAAATTTCAAAACTTTAAAAGAGAGAAGGACAAGGAGAAGTTTTTGTGTTTCAATGTGTGGAGTAAAATTATGGAACAGATTGAAGATGGAGCTCAAAGAATGTCCAAACATCAGCCAATTTAAAGAGGTTTAAAGAGATGGTCCATACACAGTATAAAACTCAGGAAGGTGTTTGAGTATGAACACACAAGTACTGTTTATTCTTGGTTTTTTTTGGTGTGTGTGTTTATTTGTTTATGTTTTGTTTGATTGCTGTTGTCATTCACTTTGTTTTGTTTACTTTATTGTGCATTCATTTTGTTGCCTTCAAGGATGTATGTATGTATTTCTTTTCTTTTTTTTTTCTTTTTTACTTTTCTAGAATGTCAATATAGGTGTATATGTGTAAGTGTAAGTGCATGGGAAGATGGTAAGTGAGGTTAACTGATCCAAGTGACTTGATTTTTCATATACTATGCTGATAGGAAGCTAAACAATAGACTGTGAATGAATCAAACAATGACACAGGTTGATCTGGAATGAGACCACCTCTTTTGGGTGAAACCACAGGCCTGATATTTGGTGCAGACTTTTGGACATTTCAGCTTCATCTAAACCAAACCAAAAATCCTCTGGACTAAGATGGGGATCAAACAAGGTTGGCATGAAAGTGCTCTAAATCAAACATAAGAAAATCTAAGTTTTTATGATTTTCAGTTTCAACTTTTCCCTTCAACTTCAATATTTTTCCAGTTTAAAAATCTATTAGCTACCCGCTGTTAATATCAATTGCCAACACTGAAATGAAATAGAAACCATCACCGAATCTTATGTTTAATACTCACCTGAACACTCTCTCCCTCCTTGCAGGTGAGGGGAGACTCCACCATGCTATAATCTTGACCCAGTGTCCATGATTTGTCGATCAGCTGAACATTGTTGCCTCCTGGTGAAGTGATGCCATGGGCTCCCAGGGGGTCTTTACGTGGTGCTTGGGGGGCTCGCTTGGAGTGATAGATGTTGAAAACCACGTCACCTTTGCACACGTCAAAGTCCCAGGTAATGACAGAGGAGGCATCGATGATCTCGATCAGAAGCTGAAGAGGGAAGATGAAGACATAAAAGCAGGGTTCTAAATTAACTTTTTTGATCACCAGCCAATCAGAATTTCCACTAGCCAAATTTTTTCCAGTGAACAAAAGAGATATTATTGAGTGCCACTGAATGCATTTGTGTTTTTCATGCCAACAATGTTAATGAAATGAGCAAAGTATAATAAATACAACAAACAATACACAGAAAGTGCAAACATATAATTTCAAGTTTGGGATCGATCTGTCTGTCTGTCTGTCTGTCTGTCTGTCTATCTATCTATCTATCCATCTATCCACCCATCCATCCTACTTTACTTTGCTGGCTATCTCCCTTCTCTTTCACCCCTTTTCCACCAAACTGGTTCCAGGGCTGGTTCGTAGGCGGTGCCTGACTTAGCACCAGTTCTTTGTGTTTCCACTGCCCAAGCACGGGCCAAACCGGTTCCAAAGAGGTTCCAAACAGGCAGGCACCAACTTTGAGCTGGGCTAAACCAGGGCCAAACTAAGAACCAATGATGCAACCCCCTACATCATCGCTGGGCGGGGGTTACAGACCCAAACAGGAACAGTGAATGCTATGAACCGGCATTTTTAAAACTACAACCAGCGGGTTTTTAGTTTAGTTTTTAGAGAAAGAGTTATAAATGGCAAAAACATGCAGCAGTGGACAGAGGAGACCCAGTGCTTTCTGACACTGTGGGCTTCATCCGAATTCCAAGACAACTTGGAGGGAGCCTGTCGAACAAAGCCGGTGTTCGAAAAAATGTAAAGAGAGATGGCTATGACTGTACCAGGACCAGCTTCTAAACAAACTAAAGAAGTTAAAGATGGACTCCAGGGACCAGAAAAGACAACTCTGACTCAGTGGCTGGCAGAAAAGAACCCCGCATTTGGACCTGCTGGACTGGGTTTTAGGGGACAGGCCGGTGAATCCAACTAGCAGTGCACTGAACTGGACACAGCAGACATGGACGAGCAGCTTGTGGACGAGTCTGTGGTTCAAACAGCAGGAAAACGATACTGGTTCTATCATCAGGTTCTTTTTGGTGAAAAAGGGGTATTTCAGTCTATGCTCCCTGGCTCCGCTCGTTTTCCGTTTCAATGGTTTCATGCGCTGGTTTCACTGAAAACTGTACACGTAACAGGCGTATGAAACGTCATCACGTAGCATTACGGCTCAGAGTTCATGGGAAATGTAGGAAGTACTGCCAGGGGGACAAATGACTGAGAACAGAGCCTTTTATGTATCATGCACATAATGCCTCATGTATCACCAGCCAAACTGGCTTGTAAGTTTTTATTAACGCCCGCCAAAATAAATTTTAACCCGCATTTGGCGGGTGTTAATTTAGAACCCTGCCTAAAAGTAAACAAAAAGAAAAAAACAGTAAAAGGTAGAAACATTTCACATTTATTTTTCTTCTTTTCTTTTCTTTAGTGAGCTTGTCTTTGATACATGACCATGGAGAAAGCTTATTGGCTTTTAGCTTTCCACTCCTGAAAACTGGCATTCCTACTAAATGCTGTACAGCACTTACATGCAGCTGTGGAAAAAATAAGAAGCCTCTTCATGCAAAAAGAACTGAACCTCATTGAACATGCGGAGGATGGGTGGTCAGAGTTCATCAAGTAAAGTTGAGCTGTTTGGATTTTTGCCCCAGGAGTGACCAAAGACAGTCAACAATAATCAAACACCAAATCACCCAACACCAAATTATTGAAATTTAGGTGAACAGATTACAAACTCTGTTGTCCTTATTTCAATTAAAACGGTAGATGGTGGCAGATGAACTCAAGTTAGAATCAATTCAAAGGCAGATAGAGCATTATTTCTTTTTAAATATGTAACTGTAGGCACAGGTGGTTTTACTTTGTCACTGTAGTTGTCATTTATACATTTTGAAAGATCTGTTGTGAATGCAGCATCAGGAAAGCAAAGATAATTCCCTACAATAGAGTGAATGTTGGGCATTGGGGAAGAGTATACCAAGACACCTGACAGCTGTACCTCCAAATTTGTAGGAGTCCATCACAAAGCTCTGGAAACACTTTGTATTGTTATTATTTTAACCACTTGTAATTTTTTTTGCTTTTCTTTTAAATGCTCTGCATGACAATGTGTTCAGTAGTTTCTGAAGTAAATGTAAATATTTAATTTACCCAAACAAAATGGTCCCTTAAGCTTTTCCACAACTATACTTAAATAACCAGTTAGATAAGAAAGAAAACTGTCCTATTGTTTGGTAAACAATGGGCCCAAAAATATAAAATTAAAAACATTGTTTAAAATCAAACACCAGGCCACATCTGTGTTCATCAATTACCAGAAATTGTTTATAATGTACAACCACTAGATGGCAGAGGTTTCACCAAAACTGACATGAGATGTGCTGCACCAGACTCTGCTGCCCTGCCCTACTTATTCATTTCATTCATCAACACAGGTTTTCATCTTTCCCCCTAATTTTGCCACCTCTAGGGTTTTGTGTCTCACCTCGTGTGGAGCTCCTTTGAAGATGCTGGCGCTCTGGTAGATCGTTTCAGTCCACAGACGGACGTCTTCATTCTCGAGTTCCTCAGCCGTGCGGTACATCGACTTGGGAACCAGGCCACCTTCTGGTACCTCACACTGCAGAAAACATACCAAAAAAAAGCATGCACATCATACACACAGATATTCAGACATGGAGATCTGGGCCACTAAACGACATCTCAAAGTTGGTGATTATATATCCCAGAATGTTCACTTTCAGACATGAATCATATTCTCAAATGGAAATGCACAGCTTCAAACCTTCCTCAGGCACTCACCATACACTCTCCTCCAAGGAAGTCCGGGATGATTTCCTTATCTATGTAGTCTACCAGCCCTCCAGGGCCTTGGTAGTCATTGCCTGCATAAATCAGGAACTTCTTGCGGGTGTTTTCATCAATAAATGGACTTACCTAGGTGGAGGTAGATATGGGTTAGAGATGGGTTCTGCTGTCATAATCAAACCATTCATTTGAATGAGTGCTGCTTTAGTTAATATTTTAATTAGTTAATCATATTTTTGTGTAGATTGCTGTTTTCTGAAACAAAAGTGACACCACCGGCATACACAAATGAATATGCCAATACTCTAGGACAGCTAAGGGTATTCTGACACCAGTGTCTCAAACAAGGTTTTATTTTTTCATTTTATACATTAGTTTTACTGCCACACTGTATGAAACAACAATGTCCTCCAATCATCATCTTCATATGCTGCTTCTCCCTGTACCTGCCACTGATTAGTTTATGGACAGCTGTGTGTCTGGGGTCAGTATGCTGTTGCTTCAGCTCATTTTTAACTTCTTCCATCTTACCAGTTTGATTTGGATCAGGACCACCTGTTTGTGACATTGTTAACTAGCATTTGTTTTAGTAGATGCAAGAAATTGATAGGTTTGAAATTCAAAAGGCACTTGGATGAATGTTATTAATTTTTCTCTGACAGCCAGGTATTCATGTCCTGGATGGTTTTACAGGATATCTGTTGCTTGAATTTGCATTTACTAAAATCAAGCAGTATTAAGGACACACTACAGGAGCATTATTATTATTATTATTATGCGATAATTATATTACATTATTATTATTATACATATCGGCATGCTCTTTCTTTTGCTTCTCACCAGTGTCCAGAGAACAGGGAACACTCTGGGAGCTCTTAAGATAAGCAGCCTTCCCAGAGTCTCTGGGTAGTTCGCCTCCACAACCTCAATGATCCTCAGCAGTGCCTTAACTCCTGGTCGCCACAGGTGACGCATGTTCAGACCTTCCAGATCTACCAGACATGTCCAACAGCTACAGAGGAGACAGTCAGAGGATTAGCATTGATAAAAGCCACACACACACACACACACACACACACACACACACACACACACACACACACACACACACACACACACAACACAGCTGCAGCCTCTTTCTGACCACTTAGCACCTGTCATCCTGAAGATATGCTTAAGTGGTGAAGGCAATGCTTGCTAATTATGGACTCCCTTCTGACCCGCCCCTCTTCATCTTCTCTCTTCCTATTCTGGGGGAGTGCTGATATGACTGCCATTCATAGTTCACATGCCTTCCTGCATGGCTTGCATCCCAGCCACCTCCTCTTGTTGGAGAGAGCTGACACTTTACAGATACCATCTCTGTTTGCTTGCATTCCCTCTCTCTGAATCAGTGCATGCAGAAAAGATCCCCTTGCATTCCTCCTATTTCGGCAGAGATACTCCCCTGGACTTAATAATGGTGAGTGTATGGACACCTGTGTTCAGGCTACGACTGCTAAACTGAACCCTAATTAGTCGCAGAACAGGAAATGATTAAAAACACACAGTTAAACATAAATTACAAAAGGAAAACAGCTGATGTGCATTCTGTAAACTCCAGCTACTCACTGTTTATTTTTCTTCAGTTTTTCCACTGTCTTCTGCCTCACTGAGATAATTTCTGTTATGATGTGGCGCCAAATAAATAAAATGTGATAGATTGATTGATTGATCTTCTTCTGTAAAGTTTAAACCATAGTTACTTTAGTGACGTTTGTCACTTAAAAAGTCTTTATAGGTTTCTACCAAATCCTTGCACACACCTTTTTTTTTTAAACCATGTTCCTATGTTTTTATATTTCTGTGTGAGAAAATAAAAACATAAAGTTTTAGTGCTGTCAAACAATTAAAATTTTTTATCAGATTACTCATAGGGTTGCTGTGGATTCATTTTGATTAATTATGATTAAATATTAATTTTCTATATTAATCGCATTTCATTTTGCATGAGCAAACAGAATCACGAAAGAAGGGAATATATATGCACTTAACGTGTTTAGTAAACACCAACAAGTTTCAACAACACAAGTTGAAGCAACTGTTCATCTTGGTTTTTTTTTGTACTGTTTCCCATCCAGAGGGCCAACGTGTTGTTTTGTGTCTTCCATCTTTATGAGTTGGTTCTGCTACCTGTCACTACCAGATCAACTGCCCATTTGCGCATGCATGACGCTAACTCTACTTGGACAAACTGCCCGAAATGCATTGCCAGAGATGTTCAGTGGGTTAACTGCATTAACATTTTTAAGCAGATTAAGCTGCAGTAATGTGTTAATTTCAACAGCCTGAGTAAAAATAAATTTTTGGCAGTCTTATCGACACTAAATTATCTGAATTGCTGCCGGTTGATTTTCTGAGCATTAATCAATGTAGTACAATAAATTAAATGCATTAGCTGATCTGTCCTCAAGGTTTTACCTGATGGGTCGGCCAAACACCTTGGTGTTCTCTTCACAGCGTCTCAGACCTTCCTCATTGATAGACAGCACCTTAAATGACACAACATGAACTCGGTGGTGTACCTTTCAAGCTTTTAGTGAACTAATGAAAACATATGATAAGATGGTTATTTTTACAAGTACTGTAGACATCCTGGTGTTAACACATTTGTCAGGTAATGTCTGTGTACATTCATTACCTAATCTGTAATCCAGCTGCTAAGTACCTGACCTATAAATGTAAAGAACTAGACTGATGTGGACACAGTCGCATATGTGAATGTGGATTGAACTAAAACTTACATGTCTGAGGAGAGACTCTTCCCCAAGGGCACGGACCAGTCCTTTGGTGTCCATCTGGCCCAGCCTAAGGATGTACAAAGGGCGCCCATCTAAAGGAAAAGCAAAGCAAATATTTATAGGATCAACTGCTGTATTTACTGTACACTGTGTAATGGTACATAGAAAAGAGAAAGAGCTGCACTGGTTGTGCTCTGTTGTGTAAGATAATAACTGAGTGGGTACAATGAAGAATGCTTTTATGTCTTCCCTATTCATACCCCACAAATACTTGTGCAAAGATATGAAGAAACTATTTGCACACTGATGTGGTGACATAAAAGCCCATGAAATATGATATGACAACTAAGGGGAACACAAACAAAATGTGTGTATACATGTATTTGAACCATTATGTTAGCAAGTTTTAATAAATGTGCGGACATTTCTGCTGATCATCTGAACATGATGGCTAAGACTTAGTTTTAGGGCTATGGTTAGGATTGAGGTCAGGTTATGGAGTTGCTAATTAATGCATTGTCATTAAGAGTTGTGTGATATCTCACATATATTGCACTTTGCTCTACGTGGGATGTTGTGAATGACTATATCACCAGTACTGAGTACAAACTATCACTTTTTTTTTAGTGGATGGCATGAGAGTGTTGCTTTTCTTGCTATCTCCCACGACTCTGTGAGTACAAACAGTACAGAGCATATCACAGAGGAAATGATTTGCCTATTTTCTTTTATTTTATGAGATTTTTCTAGATTCATGAGCCATGTTTTCATTTACCTTTCATGTACATTTTCCTGCCATTTTGCTTACATTTCAACAATAAGCTTAATTCCAACTAAGTCTATTTGCTGTAATGTTACTGAAATCAGTTTATTTCTTTCAGCTATTCTGAGTCTTGTACATTGTTTATAAGGATGACATACATGACAATTGAATACATATCTCAAGTGCTAAAAATGGTGTTTTGTGACATCTTGTATGGTTTTGACTGAAAATCTTTACCCACTTAATACACATCAATGAGATGTTCTCCTAAAAATAGAAACAAACAGGCATGCCAGTAGACGTGAGCTAGATGTGTAACCAAAGAGTGCTGATAAATTGGTCTACCATTTAATTTACTTGCACAGTTGATTCCTGGAGGTCCTTCAGGTAAGAGTGATTTATACTGATGAGGTGTGTGTAACACACTACGTTCAGACAGCAGGTCTTTAATGCACAATTTGGATTTTTTAGTGAAATCCAATTTTGTTGTGTGCTCATTCATATTACACATTAAATGCGACTTCTATCAGTCTTGAGTGTGAATTGAATGTGACCCTGAAGTGACCCGCATACGCAAAAGAGGCTCAGACGTAATTAGATATGAGGAAATACGTCATATTACGTGACAAATCTGGAAGACTGTGCCATTTTGAACTTAGAAGCTATCGGTTGCTATGGGCAACAGCATAGAACCAACGTGCAGGAAAGAGAAATCAAGATTTAAGATTTTAAATAATGGATAAGGCGGCGGTAAAAGCAAGGGATCCCCATCAGGAGAAGCTCAACGTGACTGACTGCAAAGGTATTTGAAGAAGATCAGAGATATGAAGGATATAGACCCCTACGAACTACTGGTGTTCACCGGTACTGACTGGTCCCTGCCCGCCTGGACCTACATGCAGTTAGTTCACTATCTTGTTTTCGGCATAAGTTACTACACTGTGGAAGAAGTCCTTTGACAGCTATGAACACTTTTTGCTGTGGCTGGGTAAATGGTTTGGTGATCTACAAGTCAGATGACTGTGAAAACACTGTGGTGCTAAAGGATTTGGGCCACATTTGCCTGTAGTCTGAACGTAGCCTTAACCTTGTCAGAAACTGGAGAGCTGAGGTTTTCTTCAAGTTAAGAGCACACAGAGAGTCTGTGCCAAGTGTACTCAAGCAGCACAGAAACATGAATATAGGGGTGGGCGATATGGGCAAAAAAAAAAAAAATCTTAATTTTTTTAAAATTTCCCAATAATGATAATCTTATGATATCCTTTAAAATGTTAATTTCTTTCCTTTAAAAAAAAAAAAAAAATGCTGGAAAACTCTACTTGCTTACCAGGACGTGTATGGATAGACGCAGCATTTCAGAACAACAAGGGGGGAGGGGTTAATGTAATGTACATGGGATAGGGGCAGTAGTTGTATACGTGGATGTGCACTCCATAACTAACATAACTAACGCTGGGGTGAAGCAAAAGTGAAACCTAACATTCTTTCAACGTCCCACTCCGGCTTCTGTTCCTCTATTATACAGCAGGTCTTAAATTTTCACAACTTCTAACCTGTATCCACTGGACCCCCTCCACATGAATTTGTCACATTTACTCCCCTTTATGGCGTCCCAGCTTGCATATAATGTTATTTTGACCAAGATCAGTCTTGTCAAAACCGAACCATTTCCAGGACAGTGATATGGACCCACGTCTTGCTATGAAATCATCCACTGAGACGGAGACTGCTGCATATTTCCCCCATGTGAGACGATATTGTATTTTGGGTGTCACCGAGTCACCACAAGACTGAATCCTGTCCGCTGATTGGCTTCTGAGGCACACATTCAGCCAATGAGGACTTTCATGTGCCTCTCCTTTACCATCTATGCACCGCCTGTTTGTTTTCTTTTCGAGACAGTATGAATACTCAATAATGTAAAATTGCACATTGTCAAATCAACATTTTCGATATTATCGTAGGCGACATATATATTGCCCACCTCTACATTAGTATGTGCCATGTTGATCTACCTCTGTCATGGTGGTGCCAGCCTCCGGTGTAGTAGTCCTGAAGAACCTGTGGTGAGGTCCAGGTCTCCAGCAGGTAGTCCACCTGGTGCTGCTTCCTCCAAGTCAGCGACTGGCACAGAATTTCCCTTGCTTTGTCCATGTTGAAGTCCCTAGCACGTAAGAAGCGCAGGATGTGCTCATCTTTAGGAATCTAAAAAGTGAGAGGAAATTTTTAAGTGTAGTTATTTTATTTAATTCCTAGAAATAATAAATAAAAACTGTAGATCACCTTTCCCTTGTGTGTTTCTTGCAGCCATTTACGAAGTCTGATCAAACAGCTCTCCTGCAGGGGGGTGAGGTCGCCAAGATAACGTTTTATATAGTCAGCATCCAGCTTGTCTGCACCATAAAAAAAACATCAGCAATTAACACTATTCAGTAAATAAAACATGACGTAGAATATGTACATATACAATACAAATTTAAACAAGTTTCCAACTAGCTGCCATTCAACTGACTGAATACTCATTTTTGCTTTGCCACAAAGAGTATTGTCATAGTTATATAAACACGTAAGAACTGTGGTTGGATCAGACCTTCAGGTGTTCCGGCCAGGATCTCAGTAAGACTGTCTGACTGAAGTGCAATGCTGTCCTGCTTGGCATCCTGCGAGGCACTGTCCTTGGCATCAGCAGGAAGTGGGATGGAAACCGTAGGTGACACTGGAAGCTTGGGAAGAACAGGTGGGCTTGTAGAGAGACTGGTTGGTCTGGGGAGAGCCAAAGGAAGGGAGGAGGGAGTCCAGCGTGGCACGTGGGTGATCCCTTCATCTTCAAGCTCCTTCAGGTAAAACTCAATGATTTCTTTTCCCTGAGAGAGACATAAAGGAAGAAATTTGGAGTTTGGGTGGATGCATTAGAAAAAATAAGTTGTAATAAACTAATTTCAAATACAGAGAACTAAAAAGAGAAAATAGGTAGAGGATTAGAGCTGAATTATGAATTACTAATTAGAACCTGGAGAGCTGACACTATGTTGATTATAACCATTTATATACATTTCTTGGAAAAGCTCTAGGTACATGAAATAAAAAAAATAAAAAATAAAAGAAATGCATTTAGCATTGCCCACATTCACCCTAAATAAAGACAGATGAGTCACTACGTCCACACTAGAAGACCCCTGTCCACATGCATCGATTATACAAGCTTATTTATCCCATAAAAGTGTGAGACAGACTGACTCATTCATCAAAAACAAACAGCAAGCTTCACCACTCTTTTCACACAATACACTTATGCATTATTAATACAACACCTGTTATTCTGTAGCTATACAGCTATTAAGAAATGATCATTTTTGAGCAACCAAAAAGAACATATGTAAAATGAATGCAATTAAATATTGTATTGTGTTCAGTGAATGTAATGCTTTGGTGCAGCCAACCTTTTTGATACTGCTGGCGTACTGCTTCATTGCAATCTTTTCTACTGTGCTCTCAAAACCAAAGAAAGACTTGATATCCAGGCTGGCGGTCTGCTCAAAGCAAGTCCACTCCTCATTCTCAGGGTGAACCTGTGAATACAATGAAAAATACTGTATATACTGTATACACATACAGAAATAAGATGACCCAGTTACTATGGTAACCAAACTCAGTTTCACTTGATAACAACGCACACAGACTGTGTACTACATTAGCAGTGTGTCAGTCTGTCCATGTTAAATGTTTCACATGAAAATTTTCAGCTAAAACTGACATTAATAAACAGCATGTCACTTTAAACAGTATATTACTATATTTTGAAGATGTCATTTGTTAAAAACCTTCTAAAATCAGTGTACTGGTTGTGTCACTACCCTTGACTACCCAAGTATTTCAGTTTTAAATGGGTCCATTAGCTCAGTCTGAGCTGTCCATTCAAGTTACTGTTAGCACAGTTTGCTAAAATACACAATAAAAATTTCTGCACTGCCTGAGAACTAAATTTAGCACAGTTGGAGGTTAACACAACATGCATGACCTCATTAACTCAGAGAACATCCATTCATGGACAGGCAGATCTGAAGTCAGAGTTAAGACTACAGTGCACAGAAGCTGGATGTCAAAAACCAGGGCAGGCATGCTGGTTTGGGATAAGTATTTGAGGGCATTGAGCCATACTCAGAGGGGACTGAATAATTCACAGAGAGATGAGCTGAGATAGCAAGCATCACACTCAGTGCTGGTCTACACATGGTTTCTCTGCAGGAAAGCAGGAGAGAGATTAGAGGCACAAACATTAACATGGGTGTACTGGCAGCAGCTTAATACTCAGCTGCTAAATGATGTGTTTGATCATTTGCCCATGTAGATTTGTGTTTCTCTTGAAATCACAGGGTTTAATATGACACAAAAAGGGTCAGGATTTGAGTTCTTCTCTCAAGCTGCTGGTACAAAAAATATACCCATTCATGTGTTGCAATATTAAGCCTCAGTCACTAATACTGTTAAGAATGGCTACGAACACCATGTGAACAATTTATGGACCATTTCATATAACCTTCTCAAGGTGGACTTATAAGAATAGAGCATTTGTAGACCATTCCTAAGTTCGTAACCAGGTGGATGATCTAGTGCAAGATTTTCTGCAAACATGCTACAAAATCCCCTTTTGTAAGGCGCCCTAACGAATGCCTTAGGAACCACCTAAGAACAACGCATGATGTTCATGGATCAGGAGGCCATTCCAGAATCCATGTTCCTGCACTGGCAGCAAGTAGATGACAAGAACACATTACGTTGTTATTAGGGGTCCCTTAAGGTGTTCACACGAACGGACGCACAGACAGAGATTCACACAGCATTCTTACAGTGGACGTAAGGTGTTTCTATAGGCAGTAGTGCGTCCTTCATGGCGTTTTTAGAGGGGTCGTATACAAATTGTCAAGATGGAGTGAATGACTGGACTCAAACGCATGGTGCTGAAGGGAAAGCGTTTTATTAACAGAAAAATAAACATGAGGAAACAACACAAAACCTGAAGGGAGATAATGCAGAGTCCACAGGGTGATGAGGATCAGGGTGATGGAGAGAATGCGTGTGATGGACAGTTAGGGTTAGGCACTCTGTGACGAACGGTTAGAGTTTTTAATGTTCACTTTCCTCTATTATTCTTGTGTATCTTTGTTTTAGTCTTATACCTTCTACTTTAAACTTCTTCATTTCATGTCTTATGACTCCTAATTTTTATTATGTTTAACAATGCAGGTCAATGTTTCCCCGCATATTCTCTGCAAGAATGTGTGATTCAGCACCATGGACAGCACACGATCCTAAAGACTTAAAACACATGCTGGGTCATATTTTAATCACACCTTCCAGCACACCTGGGTCAGTTAATGATCAGCTCATCATCAGGCTCTGCAGAAGCCTGATAATAATGTAATGGCTTCCAGGTGTGATGGAAGCAGGGAGTATCTAAAACATGCAGGACATTGGGCCACGAGGACTGGATTTGAGAACCAATGCTCTAAATTCTACCTAATTACTTTATTCTGTTACCTACTGAAAAAGAACAGGAGGGTAGTAATGAGTCAGGTCTTCAGTTTACAGAGTGTGGTACTGTTCATAGAGGTCCTGCCTCTGTATCCATAGACACACCCACCAACATCTCTGTCTTCTCTGTATCTTCTTTGGGGCATTCTAAAAGCTTAGCATTGCTTAATGTCTAAAAACAGCAATCAATCATCACCAAATTATGCGTGGACATCTCTAATGTGGGGGATAGGCTCCAGCATCTCTGCGACCTTCTGGAGGATCAAGCGTTTCAGAAGATGAATGAAAGAATGAATAAAAAACCCCCAATACTATAAGATTAAATTATGTTACTTTTTTGTTTGTTTGTTTTTTAATTTGCACCTATGGAGAGGAAAAGGCTTAATGTGGACAGCATCTGTAATTCTGGGGTTTTCCTTTTGATTTTTGAAGAGGTGAAAGTGGACATGACTAGAGATGTCCATGTATAATTTGGTGATAATCGACCTCTGTTTTCAGACATTAAGCTACATTAAGCTTTTTCTTTGTAATGTGCGCCTATGGGGAGGAAAAGGCATATCATGGACAGCATTCCAAAAAATTGGGGTTGTGATTTTTGCAGAGGTCAAAGTGAGAGTGACTAGAGATGTCCACACAAACTTTGGTGATGATTTCGTACAAACCCATCGCTCGTAAGAATCTTTGTGACTGAGGCCTTAGATAACAGCCTGAACTTGTACAATACTAACCGAATAGCAGCAGGTCTCATGGATGATGACCCGGTTGGAGAAGGTTTCATTGTGAGACTCGATGTGCAATGTCCTCTCCTTTCGGTTCAAAGTGTTTTTCTGGATGAAGTAGACATAGTCCACACCTGCAATCTGAGAACCAGACAAACTGCTCGTTACAAAACCATATCATCATAGCTACATCACATAATGAATGTTAAGCAATAAGGTGATGGTTTGACTTGTAATATACCCTTTTGAGAAGGCGTGGGGCATCCACATCCAGGGCACAGCGGCGCTCTATCCTGTGTGTGCTACTGTCTTCACTAGTCTCCTCATCCACCACATCACTCGCCACAAACATGGGGATAAGGTGACAAGTAGGAAAGCGGCGCTCATATGCCTGAATGAGGAAGAAAAAACATAAATGTAATTTAAGAGTGTTTCCTTTTAAACTGGATAAATATTATTAGGTTTCAGTTTATATTTTTGGGAATTAAGTTTAAGTCATTTATCCACCGTTGTCTCTTGTATGCAATCCAGAGGGACGATGACAAAACTACCCTCATCACTGCATACACATTTGCATGTTCTCTCATGCACTGGTAACTTTGATGGTGGTAAGGATGGGTACTGGTCAAAATGGTTTGATACTGTTACTGTGACTGATAACTCAGCTTAAAAACCAGGTCTTAAACAACACTTTTACCAATTTTCCATCCTAAAAAAAGCAAATTTTGATACATTTATGGCGCAGTATTAACGTAACTATTTTTTGTTCTTTATTAAACAGTGGTGCATGAGGCAACTTCATGTGAGGGTTTTTATTCTGTCTTCTGTCTCAGATACAGCAAAAGAAACTTTTACTGTCAGGAATGCAGTAGTTGATTATTTTTAACTGACAAAGTCATGTTTTGTTATTAAGTCATAACACATTCAGTTTAAAGACAGCCTCTGAGATCTAACTAGATGCTAATTTGACTTGACTGAAAGTTTCAGGTTTACAGATTTTTTTTTTTAAATTACCACACAGATACTTTGGACATTGCACTGCCATTTTATATAAATCTCATTAGAAAAAAAAATTACGTGTTCTTGCAAAGAAAGACTAAAGAATCTGAATAGGTGGGCAAAGAATGGCCCTAAGCTGAGAACATGTAAGAGGCCAAATAAAAGCTTCTTCAACTTTGATTCAATTTTGCACTGCCCCCAAACCCCTCTCTCCCCTTACTCTTTCTCTCTTTTTTAGTCTCTTTTAGTTTCTCTCGTTTAGATAAGCTCTCTGTAAAGTGTCATGAGACAACTTTTGTTATGATGTCATGCTTGCTTGATTGATTGATTGATTGATTGATTGATGGTAATCCACAACAGAGAATGGCTACAACCCAACTATAGTACTTTAGATAAAAAACAAAAAACACTAGCCCCTGTGCCCAAGGACAGCACTACTTCTACAAACTGTTCCCATAACTGCAAATCCCAGCAAATATAGCTTTTGTACACACACAGTTATGCATTTGGTCCTTGGCTGGTACAAAGTAATTACCACAGCATCAGTTCTTCTTTTTTAATATTGACATCATGTTTCTCTGGTAATACTTTCATGATTACATAACCAGAATTTCTCAACATTAGACTAGACCATAAATCAAAAGCAAGCAGCCTAATGTTTATGATAAGTGTGCCAGAGCTAAAGGTTGGTAGAACAAATTAGAAGATTAGAAAAGTGTGTGTAAACTGATCGGAAAATTACACACTGCTGCAGTGCATGTAGATGTATGATCCAACTATATCTACCATTTCAAAGTAGGAAAGACTGAATAAAGCAATACAATATCCTTAAAATAAGCACTGAGGTTTAGTTCAAAAGAGTTCTGAGCTCCTCTGAAAACTACAATGTCCACACTATTGTGACAAAAACATGACTTACAACTGAACAGCTGCTCAGAAATGCATGTTTTTATCCAAAGCTACATACAACTACCATGTATGTCTCAGTCTCATATATTAGAACTGACCAGGTTAATAATGGCTAGTATGGCCATTGTGTACAGGAATTAATGTGGAACGTTTCTTATGTTTGTAGTTTTGTGTGTGAGTAGGGGGTCAGTAGGGTTCAGCGGCTCCTGGTGTACCACTGCTGGGACCACTGAACCACTCAGCTGCTCACTGTCACCGACTGAGTGAATGCTGAGCTCTGTTTTTCAGCTCTGATGCTCTGGAACTCTGGGCGCAGGCTTTGTACTGTGGTCAGCACAACACTGCTGACTGTAAACACCAGTTTCACACATCAAAAACAACCATACGTCAACAACAAACCCAAGCAGAAAATGTTACACAATGTCAGAAAAACACCATTTTTACTCAAACAATAGACTTAAACACAATGCACAGGGTTTGACTGAACATGTTCAGTTCATTAAAAGCCTTGTACTGCTTTATAAAAAACACACAAAACCAAACATGTACTTGAACATGGACTTTGTAAGCTGAAAATAGATCAGCTCACTCTGTGCTAAAAACAGGAAGTACAGGTCAACATACCGGGTTATTATTGAAAAGAGAAGGAATCGTTACTGCTGGGCTACACTATCTGGAGATCAGCTAGACATCACTCAGTTTATATCTCACCATCAAATAAAAGATTTGGCAGCATTTTAGCAGCTGTTGCTTTCATAATTCTGTATGCAAGAAAAACCCTGAAACTTGTATTATTTAATCCACAAAACCCATCATTGTCACTTCCCCACCAGTGAAAAGAAATAAATGGTACTAATTCTTGAATCTAGGATATAGGATGTTAATTCATCCATGGACTTGGACTTAGCCAGTAATGACTAAAATTTATCTGTATGATAAAATGTTGCTCAGGCTAGTACCGGTAAGCTATAGTCTACACTTGAATCTTAGGCACTATTAGCCCATAAAGACCAAGTGCTACTTTTGTGGCAGCTCCCAAATTAATTTTACTCTTTATTTAACCTTTCTTGAGTGATTTATCACCATTTATCATGATATTTTTTTCTGCATTTTGCATTCTTGTCAGTGAAAATCTGGTATGTTCCCATATTTAATATTCTGATCATGTAGATGTTCATAAATGCTCTGATTAAAGTTGATGGTTATTGCATCAGAAACAGAAAAAATAAAGAAAAAGTGACTTTCAGCAAAGATATCAACAACTTAATGTAAAAACAAGTGTGTCCATCCACTGTCATTGATCCAACTCCATGGGTTTTACTGGTGAATCAATGTTGTAGAAGATGACAGCGTTTCCACGTTAGCTACGGAGCCTCTGAATATCCAAATGGGTCATATCTGATGTCCATAAAAAAATGACAAACTGCATTTTAAACCAATTATTTACATGGATTGATAGGATTAATGAATCAACAGGTATTAAACAGTTTACATCAGCAGATGATTTTGGTTGCCGGTGGCTGTTTGGGTCTTTATGGGTTATTGGCCACCGTACTTATTACATGCAGAGAATTTAGTTTGGTCCCAAATGCAAACTAATTCAGTGTTTAGCAAACAGCCAAATCAGCAACTTCATAAAAAGCAGTCAGGCACACCTGGTGACACCCTGCCTTGTAGCACGCAGTGACAACAGACCAAACAGACAATATAAAGCAACATGGTTTACACTTTTCCTGAAATTCTTCCTGAATCAGTTTATGGATTTATATGACTACATATTTAAAAATTAAATAAAAGAAAGCCATTCAGTTTCCAAGCAGCCTTAAACAATATGCGTGTGAAAGAAAGTGTACAAGAAGCCATCCTCTAGTGTCCATGGAGACGGGGACACACCTCAAATTATCAAGCAGTGAGTAATAGTTCCTGGAATTTGTATGGAGAATTAATTACTGTATGTTTTCAAGGGACACATAAAGGAAAATATGAAAACAATACAAGGTTACTTAATCCTTTCCTGAACACACAAATAACTTTTTCCCCCCTTGTGCACAATAAGGGTAAGGATGTGTGTATGGAAAATGAGATTCCTAGGTTCAGAAAAGGGAGATGCAGAAAATTCATGAGTTCCGAGAGAACATCTCATAGACTCTAAGGCTAAATACATGGTAAATGCATATGTGTATATAATAGAACAAGACGAGAAAACAAGGGTGTTGGCTGACTTGAAAACTAACAAGGTATAAGCATTTTCACAGGATATTCTGAGTTTGTTGGGGGAGTTGAGAGCCAAAAAGCCTGAGCTTTAAGGATTAACAGAATGTGTGAGAACAAACATTGCAAGTGAAACTAATTTTGAAGTTGTAAACAGAGCGTGTTGAGGAGCATGGCAGAGAAAACAGAGGTGATGCAAGTCCACCAGTTTTTAGTACCATAACATGATTCTGCATGGAAATTAAGAAACCCACCCTCACCCAAAGGCCAAGCTATTGTAACACAACAACAGTTCTGATGCAATATTTCAGTTAAGCTATTTACAAGAGCTGGAGAGTGCTGCAGCAGACATGAACCAACGTGATAGTAAACATTCTGGTATATCAGGTTTTATACAGTGCTAATATAGTATTCATAAATACAAAATGATTAAAGCACTTCTCACTAGACAGGCCCCTTCTGCTATAGACACAAAATGCTAAAGGATCAAAGGCATGCACCTTTGTTTCTCAGGTATAACACCATTTATTTGTTTTGTCTGAAAGTTACATGATGTTCAGTCCAATGCAGGTAATGCTCTGGGACCAACAACTTGACTCCTGATTTCCTCAGTAGCAGCATTTCTGGAGCTTCTAAAATGGATGTGTCATAAAAATTACAGCCATGTAGAGGTCTGCTATTTCTGTGGGCATAGGGAAGCAGACTGAACAGATGTTGTTTTAAGGTTAAGATACTGGATGAGAACAGTTTACAGATGAACATATCCTAGTCAAAACAATGAAATTCTACAACACTCATGGGATATATAAATATCACGAAGAACCAATTACAAAAACACTGTTTGAAAAATACATATTTTGAGTCACTTCATGTTGAATTGAGAGCAAAATATATCTTGCCTGAGATATAGCTTTAAGTGAAACAATCCCATTATAATGTATACACTTTTTTATATATAGCGCTGATTTTACTGGTTCATCTCAAGATAAATAAAGATTACAGATGTACAGGTGCCAAATTATGTAGTGCACTTTGCTCCAGCACACCTCCCAAATAATGTCACACCCTCTACTGCCACACACAAAACATTCTGACTTATTCCATGTGCAGTGTTTCCCTCAGTGGATTATACTTGCCCCCCCACCAGACTAAGTGTCACTTGTTTATTTATTTTAAAGAAATTTATACACATTAGAACTAGTGATACCAAAAATGTTATTTAGAGCTTTCAACCATAGGCCTGATGGTCTGGTGGTCGTAAGTCTGGTGATACGGTTGAAAGCGCAATGGTGACATCTTATGGTCAATCCGTGAACACAAAGGGGGTGTGAGGTCAGATGTATGTTTCATCATCTGACCCCGGAAAACCACTGCCTTTCTCTACCTGTCCACACGCTAAAAACTTCATCGAATAACACAACATGTTAGAGACAGAGTCGGCCATACACACTCTACGGATATCTGCGCTTAGTCGTGTACTCAGACCGGACTCAATGCAAACCCAAATGGGATGTGACAGTGCACAGCATGGTTAAGAAAAAAAGAGGGATGGATGAAAATACCTGTAAACCATCATTTGGGAAAACAAACACTGGAGTCTCCACTTCCTGTCCAGCTTCACTGACAGTGGACACGATAGAGCGGAGGAATGGGTGTGAAGTGTAACTAAACAACAATAACTGTCACCAATATATTAGCGCAAGCCTGTGAAAATGACCCTAATGTTAATGTTAATAATGCAATGTTAGAGTCTGGCCTGGCTCTAGGTATAGGCCATACAGGCAGCTGCCTAGGGCGCCATCTGCTGGAGGGGGTGACAAATTACAGATAAAAAATACAACAAAATAAAAAAATACATAAATATATATAAATATCTGGATAATAAAGTTGAAACGCACCCTTTACACTTCCTTGACATGTTTTCTCTTAAAAAAGTCCTAATCAAGCCTCAATCTGACAAATCTTTATTCCACTTATCCCCCTTTGTGGATTCTGTCATTCACATTTATTTCTTATTCACTATTAAAAGGCATGGCACCAACTCACATGATCTGAAACATGATAAGGATCTAAACAGTTTAAATTTATTCTCATTGTATATTTATTCCTCTTTTACTTATGGTTCATTTACATTAATTCTTTCCCACTGTATGGACTGTTTTAGATAAATCTTGGATTCCTTTCTACATCTATTGCACAAACCAATTCCAGTATTAATTCACAGTCTCAAACATTTTACATATTGCAAATCAACATATCAGTGACAGTCAAGATTTTCATAAGTCAGGACGAGGGTTTTCAAGCATGAGCACATTATGTTGTTAATTTATTTTACTTTTAAATGTGACCACTGCATGACTTTTTAAGATTCACTGGCCAATTACTTAATTAGGATTTA
This sequence comes from Apogon hyalosoma, assembly GCA_037367295.1. NCBI lineage: Eukaryota > Metazoa > Chordata > Actinopteri > Kurtiformes > Apogonidae > Apogon > Apogon hyalosoma. The sequence goes on from JAPQRP010000001.1 coordinate 32,737,076, forward strand.
ACTTAAGTGAAAACAATTGATATTATTTATTTTAATTGTATTTTTTTGTGTTTGTTAAAACAGTATTTCAGAGTGTGCCTTTTTGTTAGACTCTATAGTTGGTGTAAGTATTGCTAATAAATGTCTTACAATAACACATAATAGTCATAATTTCATATTTCCTGTCAACTTTTAACTTTTAAAATTTTTTTTTTCTCACTTTTCACAAAAACATGGTGTGCCACCGGTGGGCTTCCCTAACAGCCCTACCACCAGGCTTAACAAGATTTCTGGGGGAAACCCTGCATTGGAAGTATAAGTTCCATCCATCAGCTTTTTGATATTTGCATATTTTAAAAAAGACAACTGTTAATATGCTCTTTCTTCAGTACTAGGTGTACTTCTCCTTCTGAGCCAAAGAACACTTTTCTTTATAGTACCCATCTCTATCAAAGAGTATCTTTACCTTTTCTCCAGCTGACTGTAAAAAGGAAATTGTGTGCATCAATCTTTGGTAAAATATTCATAAATGACACAGGTAATCTGAATGCACTGCATACATGTCCAAGGGATCCTCAAAAAACAAGAATAATATTGAAATATCACAAAAATTCAGACTACCGTATTTTCGCGACCATAAGGAATTAAAAAGTATTAAAAGGCGCAGTCTCAGTTACGGGTGCTATTTCTGTATTTAACACATACATAAAGCGCACCGGATTATAGGGCGCAGGCATGGTAAAACATACCGGTACGCTAGCTTAAAACATGCATGCTAGCGTGTGTTTTTAAAAAGGCAGCGGGAGCAAAACTGAGTTCAGTTGTACTTTATTGAAGTATTTAGCAATGTACGCACGTTATTTTTTGATCAATCCTCATTCACAAATCCATCAAAGTCCTCATCTTCTGTATCCGAAATGAACAGCTGGGCTAGTTCTCCATCGAACACGCCAGGTTCCCACTCGTCATTGTCAGAGTCAGTCTCGTTGCCGTGCGGCTCCTCATAAATGATGCCGGCTTTTGCGAAAGCTCGAACAACAGTGCAAGCAGACACATTAGCCCAAGCATCTGTAATCCATTCACAAATTGTGGCATAACTCGCCCGGCGCTGCCTCCCAGTCTTAGTAAAACTGTGTTCACCATCTGTCATCCATCGCTCCCACGCCGTTCGCAACTTCACTTTGAACGCCCTGTTTACACCAATGTCCAGCGGTTGGAGTTCCTTCGTCAAGCCTCCCGGAATGATAGCAAGCTCCGAGTTAATTTACTGCACTTGGTTTTTCACAGCGGCTGTGAGATGGGCACGCATGGAGTCACAGATCGACAGGGACAGTGACGCATGGAAAAAACCATCTGGTCTCTTTACGTACACCTCACTCAGCCACTCTTTCATTTTCTCCTCGTCCATCCAGCCCTTTTGATTGGCCTTAACGATGACTCCGGCTGGAAACTTCTCTCTTCGGCAGGAAATGCTCTCAGTCAGTCAAGCGGAGCGCTCATCAAAGTCACACAACAACATTTACAGATTTTGGAACTCGGTGCACACATAAGGCGCACCGCATTATAAGGCGCTCCGTCCATTTTGGAGAAAATTTAAGACGTTTAAGTGCGCCTTATGGTCGCGAAAATATGGTACTCAAATATACAGCTTGACAGTCAAATTGAGGACATTGTCATTGACAACAAAAGCGTCAGGCGACTGACAACAGGTTCAACACAGTGCTGTCATACATTGGGCATTTCTTTGAACTTGCTCACCAAATTATCCTCAACAGATACAAAAAAAAGTTGTATAATACATATACAACACTAATGACGTCAGAAACAGATAACACACACTCCCTTTGCATGGGTTCTGCTGACGGGTGTGTGAGGTCATTCAGCCAACATCTGATGGCAAAAATCATTATTCCCACCCTATCACCCCTGGGGCAAGTGTAGGGCCTGTCCTGCATGTGCGTCATTCTCAAATGATTATTATTTTATTTGCTGTGGTCTGCCATGTTCATTCACATATTTAATCGGATTCACTGGGTCATATGTAGTTGCTGGCCCAGCTTCTAAAGAGGATGTTCAAATCATGTCTGGAGGACAAAAATATTTGAGAGGCCTAGGGATTAACATTACTGAATCTCCCTCTGGGAACTGGCATGATGTAAGTGCAGCCAAATACAGATCATGCCAGATTCATTCACGAGAAAAGCTGTGACAGACATACAGTGGTCAGGATGCATAAAACTTTGCTGTCATCTGGTAACATTGAGTGATCATATAAAAGGGTACGGGATATGAGGTTACAAAAGATGACATATAGAGGATGGTTCATAGAGAGAAAATTCCTTCTGTTTTTCATTTTAGCAGAAAGCCACAAACTCTAAACTAGGTCACTGACAAAGCTGGGAGAAGAGCGAGAGGAATGTTATGAGCAGGCAGCTTAAAATTTCTGTCTGTCTTTCTTCCAACTGCTACAAATGTACAGAGAAAGAAAAAACAAGAATAAAGCTGGTACTTTGATATGTTCATACATTACCACTCAGACAGGCCATGCCACTTTAACAAGTACTTGTAATAAGGAAGAAAGAAAATATGCCATCCTAAAGTAATAAACTCCTTCCACCAACCTCAGAAGTTGGATTTAATTACATTTGCCTGATGACAATCTAAGGCAAATATTATGATTTGGGCTATACAAATGAAATACTATTAGGACTCAACATAAGCACAAGACTATAATAATACATAAAAAAAAGTATATTAAAGAGTGAAAAAAGTAAGCCCGGTCACCCCTCCTGCTCACTGACACCCTGCTTACCTAAGGTTGAATTAGAGAGGCACATGCAAAGAACATGTTTGTGAAATTTGAAAAGAACTGGATGAATAGGGTCAGAGAAATGGGATGGACAAATTTTCTAAGCTGAAAATTTAAACACCCGCCCTATAAGGTGGGCTGGGGTATAAAAAACACACAGTGTTCATGTCACAAATTGTTCTCGGTTCTGTTTTTCAGTAGCAGAGCTCTGCGACCCTATCACTGTATTATCCGTGCTTTCCTTATTCTTAACTTTCCTGATGTAATAAGCTATTTGAATAGTAATTTAAATCACTGGATCACAAAAGGTTTCTCTACTGGGACCACTTTTTGCAAATACAAGGACTTGCCATTGCGTTCTTGCTTTGATGTTTTTTGATCACTTTAATTTTCAATGAATTTTATGGTCTGGGGTGAATCACTGGACAGTGTCCATGACGCATATCCATGACATGCACCATATACCTCTATTATAGACTTAAACAATGGTTGTTTACTGTACACATGTACACTGCCCTGTTGTACAGATAGTTTCAGTACAGCCATTAAATGCACAAGAATGAACTTTTGCCAGAACCAAAACATTTGTGGGTAACATCAGTTTGCTCCATTAGGCTTTTTAAACAATACTGGTTTCACCATGTCATCTTTTGAATGAGTGACAGATGGCAAGCTTTGAATAGCGAGGTGCCCCCATGCATCTAAGTAGGTGAAACGACTTGGGAGAAAAGCTTGTAATATATGAGGAGACTCCATGTCCCAGTTCTCTAGCTGGGCCAACCAGTTAAACTGCTTTAGATGTTGGAGATACAACCTCCTGTGTTGATATAGTCTTAATAGTATTTCACTTGTATAGTGGTGATCATAATATTTGCTGTGAACCTCTATCACATCTTTTAAAATTTAGCAGTTTTTAAAAACTACCTGTCTAATGATACAAATATTCACCCATGTGTACCCAAAAGAAAGAGTCCAGAAAATATGTTGTACATTGCAAATTTCATCCAGAAAGGTGTTTTTGCAGCTGTCAGCAGGGACCAGCAGTAGACTGTTAGCATGCTAATAACACCAAGTGTAACAAGCACAACACGGAAGGTAATTCCTACCCCACTACAGGTTCTGACACTACCAAAAGAATCAGCAACACCATTTAGAGGAAGTTATCAGACCACAGCAAGGAAGGAGGAAACTTAGGTTTAAGCAAATTGAGAAGCTAGTTCTAATTTAGTTTCAAGTAAATAGCAATATGATGTACTTGATAGATGGGGATAAGTACCAAACCCCGGTGCTAGAGCCAAAACTGAGGAATATACAAAACCATGAAACCTCCGTACCACTACACCCCTACTATTCATACTAGTATGTAGAAACAGATGCTATTACTGATGGAAACGAAGCAATAGGCTTTATGCGACACCATTAATACATCCTGTTTTTTAAAAAGGGGCATTCACATAAACTAAATCAGTAAGATGTTCTAGAGTAGGTTTTGGATTCCATAATAGCTCTGTTCACATCCAACATTGTCTTCAACCAAGGTGTAGATGGGGGACGGGGGGGTTGCTGATTGAACAGATGCAACAATAGAGCCTTGTGCATGTATACATGCCATACCACCCACTTCTCTTCCTCCACTGAGCTCACTGCTGCACTGGGTTCTGTAATGGCAGAAAAGCCTGGAACTACCAATGTAGAGGGAGGAGGGGCCAATGAAATGTGTACAGACCTTATATAAATGAAAGGTCCTAAATATTTGGTGAGGCGTGTCATATGCTAAACTGCAGCCAGTAATGGGTTATGCATGCATGATTGGATGTATGCGTCTACCAGGGAATGGAACGCAGCCATCTGTCGCCTATCAAAAATCATCTAAGTCACAACAAGTAATGCTGAATTATATACATGAATTACATACATGTTTCTGCCAGCATAATGCATAAACACATTTGTAAAAGTAAGTATTAACCCTATAACTGAATCCGAATGATTTGTGATATCCCACTAACTTAATTTCTATCTTTTTAGAGAAGCTTTCTAAAGTTTTTAATGAAAATTACTACATTTCTACTTCAGTTAAAAGTATTTTGCATGACTGAAAAAAACTGTAAAGAATACAGCATCAAACTTTCAAAAAGATTAAAATGTGAGCACAGCATACTAGTCTCTCCAAACCCTAATAATGACAAGCAGCTCTACTGATAAGCAGCCCTGCTCATCATCCTGCCTATTCTTTAGCAAATGTCAGAAAATTCTCATGAGCCACGAGTTCCAGGAAACTGCAGCATTACAGATGTCGTAAAGGAAAGAAAGATGCTGCCAAAGCATTTACTGTGTGATCTGCAGTTATTCTGTTAAATGTACCTGAACCTCATATTGAAAAGAAGAAATGATTAAAAGATGAGAAACAGCAGCAGAGACAGCCAGTGGGGGGGTCAGTTTGTAATCTATACGAAAAAGTACAAAACAGAAAAGACATTATGAAAACCACAACTGCCGTTCATCATACCACATTATCGAGTCTGTACACATCGTGTCAACACCACTTCTGTTCCGTTTTGCATTTGAGGAATGACACTGTTTACCGAAATATTTTTTCTTTGCCAAGCTCTGAAAAAAAAAAAAAAAAAAAACAATAATTAAATGTAGCTATGTGTTTTACATACTTAAGTCAGACTGTACACAAGGAGAAAAGACAGAAGTAACGGGTTGCAGTTTACTGTGCACGTTCCCTTTAACAACGCAGCTGCAGCATAAATGTGACTCACTATCCACTGCTGTACTATAGCATGATTGCAGTGTTCAGTGAGCTTGAGCTAAGGGTCATTGTGTAAGAGTATGTGCGTACACATTCATCTATGTCTAGCACAGCAAAGTAGGGTGGGGGAAGGGTGCTGCTGGCCAAGCATCTTGACCTTGCAGTAGGAAAGAGGGTGAATGAGTGTCCTGACGATCAGTGAATGAAATCAGCTCCAGAATATTCCCATAGGCTCCCTGAGTCACATGGTTACACGACAGTCTTTTTTTTTTTTTTTTTAATGGAGTTTTGACCAGCACTATGGCCAATAAGCTTCCCTTCCTAAAGCAGGCTATAACTCTTTATTGGTTTTTGGCAAACACCCATGAACAGAGTGAGTGAATTAGACATTGCAGTCAAAGCTCTGACAGATTCATTCACAAGTCTGGATGGAAAGTGAATCAGAACAAACAGGTGCAATGTTAGGAAAAGCTCATCAGAAGAGCAAATATAAAGCAAACATATCACAAAGACAGGCATAATAAATGTCCTCCTTAATGTTAAGTCTCCCTTGAGGAATCCTTTCTGAATAACTAGCATGCATGAAGAGTAATCAGGTTTCATTACAGTTGTTTGTGCTCTTTTTGTCAATGGACTGTTTTTCCAGGACAAAAAGATAGTGTTAAAATCAAATGACCCCGTTTCTCTGTCCCAGCTACCTCACATGGGGGCAAATCTTTGACAGAGCAAGTACATGCCTCTAGATGTGAGACTATTAAGTGATATAAGGGATAGACAAGCAAGCAGCTCACAGAAGGATTACAATAGACTAAGCCCAGGATGCATCAGCCCCAGAAAATTGGGCTGCAAAAGCCTTTACCAGACCTGGCCATAAGTGGGTCAGGACATGGTGGGACAGGACATTGCCCCGCCAGGACTGATCTGCATTCAGCCAGACTAGACGGAAAGAGAAGGGGGACAGTGGGATGAGCCAAGTTTAGAAATACTGGCTTGGGAGCAGGCAGGAACAAAATAATAATATGATAGTCCAACTCTTAGAAAACTTGTTGGGGATGACCCTCATAGACAAGAGGCCAAAGGCAAAGGGAGCCAGTGGTTGTTAACTGTGGAAAACATAGGAAAAATCTCAGCTGCCGGAGATGAAAATGAGGAGGGAAAAAACAGAATTTGAGAATACATGACTAGCTTTTGTAGCTCTCTACTTAAAAATACGTAGAGAGATGACCTGACAACATTGGTAATTACAGCTGTCCATCATGTCTTTAACCTCTACCTGTCTGAAAACATGTGTGTTAACCAAAGTGTGTGTCACATAGTAAAGTTGCTCAGAAGATAAAAAGTGTTCCCTCCTACATTTTGTTAGATGTTCAATTCCACATTTATTGATAAATTATTTGGAGTTCAGTGATTCAGATTTATTTATTTACATATTTATTGCCTTGAATAAGATCTTTTGTCCAACAGTTACCCCTATTTCATATAAAATGGAGGACAGTTCATTTGAGAAATGAATAATAGATTTACAGGATCAGCATTTTTTTGAGAGAGGGCCTGATATGATTGACTTTTCTCTGCTCCATACTATTTATTTCTACTTTGCATGACGGGACCTTTTAAATAGTTCCTGTAAACATCTCTAAACCAGTGTGACACCCACTTGTATCCTGTATAAACTCATTTTATGGCAAGGCCGTGTACAACTATTACAGGTCGAACTACCTAAATAGTTGCTTGACAAGTAATGTGAGTTGGACTGCTCATTCAGTTTTATTCAGTGATGAAGGTATAAATCCATATTCAAGTAGAGAATAGTCAGAAACTAGTTTTTCATTGAACTGCTAGGTTGACTGAAGAACTAGCACTTGAGGAAAGATAGCCAGTTCATGCTGCAAAAGACTAAGAATCAGCATGTACAGTGGGTATGGAAAGTATTCAGACCCTCTTACATTTTTCACTCTTTGCTATATTGCAACCATTTGCTAAAATCATTTAAGTTCATTTTTTTTCCTCATTAATGTACACACAGCACCCTGTTTTGACAGAAAGAACAGAATTGTAGACATTTATGCATTAAAAAAGAAACATTAAATATTACATGGCCATAAGTATTCAGACCCTCTGTATTTACACTGACACTGTATTTAACTCCGGTGCTGTCCATTTCTTCTGATCATTCTTAAGATGGTTCCACACTTTCATTGGAGTCCAGCTGTGTTTAATTAAATTGACTGGACTTGATTAGGAAAGGTACACACCTGTCTATATGAAACCTAATAGCTCACAGTGCATGTCAGAGCAAATAAGAATCATGAGGTTGAAGGAACTGCCTGAAGAGCTCAAAGACCGAACTGTGGCAAGGCACAGATCTGGACAAGGTTACAAAAGAATTTATGCTGCACTTAAGGTTCCTAAGAGCACAGTGGCCTCCATAATCCATAAACAGAAGATGTTTGGGACCAGAACTCTTCCTAGAGTTGGCCGTCCAGCCAAACTGAGCAATCTAAGGAGAAAAGCCTTGGTGAGAGAGGTAAAGAATCCAAAAATCACTGTGGCTGAGCTCCAGAGATGCAATGGGAAGATGGGAGAAAGTTGTAGAAAGTCAACCATCACTGCTGCCCCCCCTCCACTAATCAGGGCTTTATGGCCGAGTGGCCCAAACGAAGCCTCTCCTCAGGACACATGAAAGCCCACACAGAGTTGGCCAAAAAACACATGAAGGACACCCAGACTATGAGAAATAAGATCCTCTGGTCTGATGAGACCAAGATTTAACTTTTTGGCCTTAATTCCTTAATTCTAAGCGGTATGTGTGGAGAAAACCAGGCACTGCTCATTACCTGCGCCATTACAATCCCAACAGTGAAGGGGGGGGGCTTAAGCATCAAGCTGTGGGGGTATTTTTCAGCTGCAGGGACAGGAAGACTGGAAAGATGAATGTGGCCTACCTGACAGAACTGGAGAGGATCTGCAAGGAGGAATGGTAGAGGATCCCCCAAATCCAGGTGTGAAAAACTTGTTACAACATTCCCAATAAGACTCATAGCTGTATTAGCTCCAAACGGTGCTTCTACTCAATACTGAGCAAAGGGTCTGTGATATTTCAGTTTTTCTTTTTTAATAAATCTGCAAAAATGTCTACAATTCTGTTTTTTTTCTGTCAAAATGGGGTGCTGTGTGTACATTAATGAGGGGAAAAAATGAACTTAAATGATTCTTGCAAATGGCTGCAAAACAACAAAGAGTGAAAATTTTAAAGGGGTCTAAATACCTTCTGTATCCACTGTATTTTGGGGTATTATTGGGGTCACAACCCATTTTACTACATTGCCCTGGTCTGTCTTGTAATGGTATTTATGATAAGATTTCTAGTTAGCCAGATGGGTTTCCTCATCTTTAAAATTATTTATTTTATTCCATCACTTCAGCCACAAAGCACTGTAGACAATCTATCCTGTTTTGTGGCACGGTGATGCTTTATTAACCATTGTCAAAAATATTTTGAGCTACATCAAGATAATTCTGAAACTAAACAGTCTGTTTATATGTAAATATTTAGCATGGAAAGAGTGTGATTTTCCTTGTGAACAAAGTGCAGCTGGTATTACACCCACATGGCACATCCTGTTCTTTTCCTCTGTAGAAAACTGTTGGGAAATAACAAGGGCCAAATCGCTTTGTCCTCATGGATTAGTTCCAGCCCTATACGTTTCCATGGAGCAGGTTCGGATACAACAGGCTTTAACTCACTTAATACCCTGTCTCTAGAGCATGCAAAGTAATCCAGGAGTTAAGAGTTAGGCATTGTCTTTCAAGCTCAACTGTAACAGCATGCAGTTAGTAGAAGCTATTGCAGCTACTGAAATCCTTTATCAACAGATGTGTTCCGGAGGCAACTGTCCCCCCAGGTCTGAAACAACAGCGAGAGGGGTATTGTGTTTTTTGACATTCCTCAGTGGCTCCCTGAGGAAGGGCTACTGGCTCTGAGAGGGGACTGCTGCGATAATAGCAACAACAGTATCAACGTTATTTCCTGTTATTGAGATATGGCAGCAAACTCAAGGGACTACTATGGCGGAGGATGAAAAAAAAAAGCTGCTGTTGTACTGTCTTACTTCCTTACAAAGAAAATGAAAAAAGAAAGGAAACCACTGTGATGGTCTAGTGACTGAGACATTTACTTGATCTACACAAGTCTCAAGGTTATGCTGACTACACTTAAGTCACTGTGGTACATCTTTTACACTTCTCCTAATCTAGTCAATTCTTTCAGGACCTGTTTTTAAGTGACCAACTCTGCATCAGACGTTTTTGCTATAAATCACTTGGTAAAGTTTCATGTCAGTATCTTTAATTAAGTGTCAAGTCTGGTCTTGTTGAGTTCATTTGTACTAAAGTTATTCATGTTTGCAGTCTCACAACACTTTATCCCCAAATTACAAAAAAAAAATTGCAATGTGCTGTGGGGGTTGGTTTTTCTTTATAAAGAAGGGGTTTAGGTTCAATTTAGAGTTTGTAAAGCTGACAGATCAGACATTTATTACATAGTTTAAAAAAAAGTGTCAAATTTATTAAGAGGCTATCAACATATACCAAGAATACCACACTCAAAATCGGGATACAGTAACTGCTGTGGAACAAAAACAACTGAAGGTATGCAAGAGCCAAATCTGACTTACGCAACAACATGTTAGTGCCTCAGCAATGCAGCAATGAAATACACCAAAAACACCTGTCAACGAGTCCAGTGGCTGCTCAGAGCCTAGACAGACTGTATTTCATCTACACTAAAGGAATGCATTTAAAGATGTTAAATAAAGAATGTGGAGTGGAGCCTTGGATTTTTAGCCTCAAAGAGTAAATAGGTATTTCAAAGAAGTGACAGGATTCTTAACAGAGTCTAGTAAAGAAAAAACACTAAGTTCCTCAAAGCAAAATGTCAATTATAATCCCTGAAAAGAGGAAAGTGAAAAGCTATAACTCTAAGCCATTTAGAAGCCATGTGGCAAATATTTCAGAAATTTTTGACAAAGGAACTGCAGGAATAAAAATAGTTAAAGAACAGGTCAATAAGCTGTAGTAACATGTATATTATTTGGAATTATTCTACAGAATGCGCACATTTACAAATACTTGGAAAAGATTTGATATCAAGACTCAGTTTGCACCAAGTGTTTTCTAGATAAAATTACACAGTATAAATGTTTAATAATGGTGTCCCACAAATGCAGGATGTTGTTTCACTACTACGCTGAAATGGCGACAGACCTTCTATAGAGGAAGTGAAAGGGGGGAGATTTCACTTGGTTTTCAATAAAAGGAGCCAGCATTGCTGTGACGCACCATTAAGTCTGCTCTGCAGTGTCTGCAAAATACTCACTGCAGAGAGAAGTTACAAGAAGGAAAAAGAAATACACAAACACACCGAACACAGCCTGCAGTACACAGAAATATCTTCTAACATCTAACATAACATAACCCTTCAAATATATCTGACCATATTTCTTATGTTACATCAAGCGACTATGAACAAACATTGTCATCTGCATGTGACTGAACCTCCACCTTATGCGTCGCTGTCCTAGTTTAAAAACACCCAGGGCTACTCCAGAACTAGGGCTCCCTATCTACAATGAGCTGGGTAATCTGCAGCTCACAAATCATGCAAGTGTCTGCTCTGCTACCATTACAGTCCTCCCCTTCAGCTACATGTGTAGACCCAGGTGTAGGTACTGGCCCTCTATTTATAGCTATCTTTTTGCCCCGCACTACAAGCCTGTGCTAAGGAGATTTACTCTCCCTGTATCATCATCCCCGCCCGAGCAGAAAGCTTATTTCCATTTAAAGAAAACAGCACCTGTCTGGAACGTGGCATTCCTAGGACACATGACAGGTTACAAAGAGTAAAGTCAACTGCAACCACCTTCCTGGTTTAAGTAGTACCACTCCTTTGGCAGCATCAAACAAACACTTTTGCAGTTATACACTATCACATTACTGACAAATGAGCTCAAGTTATTGACATTTCACCCATCCTCCTCTTTATTCTTATATTTGTTATACTTATTTCAAAATAGAGAACATTTCAAATAAATGGAATACATGGCTAGTAAAAAATAATGTTCTACTCATATCCATGTTTAAAAACTTGGAAAAACTGTAACAGGTGATAAAATACACATAATCCAAAACACTGATTTTACTTTTTGAATTAGGTGGTGCACAAAAAGGCTTAGAATAGTAGGAGAAACCCTGCTCATGTCTTTGTCATCAAATGCTCCATTAGTTAAAAAGCCTACTTATAAATGCAAAAATATTGAAACATTAATGTGTAGCCTACAGAGACTTATTCACTGTATAAAAGACAGAAAATATCTTAGTAGAAAGAAACATAACGTGCTGTGCACTTTTAATCCCCCTCAGCCAAATATAGTGTAAGATTCTATTGAAAGTTACTGCCCTATAATTTAGATTAGATTGTCTTTGTGTAAAACTTATTACATACATATTTATATTTGAAAGTACTCAGATATTATAACTGTACAAGGCACAAGGCCATTTGACCTTGAAAAAGTAGGTCATGGTCACCTATTTTCAATATTCTTCTGCTCCATGCCAAGATGAATCCACAGTATAAATATGGTGCAGATATGTCAATGCACTCTTCGGATAATGCGATTATGTTGTTGAATGGACAGACAGACAGGTAACAAAACGATTACAATACCCCTCGGCCGAGGGGTAAAAACAAGACAAAGGATGTAATCATTAATTTTTTTGCTGCCAATTGCTAAAGCATCCACTATTCCCATATTCTGACTATTAAGAGAGAAAGGGCTTGCCTAACATTAGCATAGCAGCATGTCTAAAGTACCCAAAAACACACCTGATCAAAATTTTAAGACCAGTTGAAAAATTGCATGAATTTAGATTTTGCACTGTTGGATCTTAAGAAGGTTCTACGTAGTTTTAAAATACAAAAAGAATAAATGGGAGTGGGATGAAAAAAACTGACTAAACAATTTATTGAAAACAACAATTAAAGTGAAATAGGCTGTTCATCAGTCCATCAAAAGTTTAAGACCACAGTCTTTAAAAGACAAAATCTGTGCATAAATGTAGATTCAGTGTCATTTTGTGTCAGGTATTCACACTGTCATGACCTCCTGATGCAAAGGTTAAAAAGCGTCGTCTCTGAATGTGGTCAGATTGTTGAGCTGCATAAGCAAGGCCTCTGGCAACGCACCGTCGCTGCTGAGGTTGGATGCAGTAAGACAGTCATTTTGAATTTCTAAAAAAGATCCTGAGGGTTATGGAACAAAAAGTCAAGTGGTAGACCCAAAAATATTTCACCGGTGCTGAGCCGGAGGATCCAACTGGCTGACAATCCTGGACCCAAATGAAGGCTGTTACTGGTGCCGACTGCAGCCCAATAAGCATCAGACAGCATTTGCCAGAGAAGGGCTTTAAGAACAAAAAACATCTCAAAGGCCTGGTCTCCTTCAACCAAACCACTAAACTGTCCATTTGGACTTTGCAAGAGAGCACTTTAGGGGGGGTTTCGGGTTTTTTTGAGTTGTGGTGTTGAACTTTCATCGGCTGAAGAACAGCCTATTTCAGGTTAATATTGTTTTTAATAAATTGTTTACTCAGTTTTTTTTTTTTTGGTCTCACTCCCATTTCTTATTTTTGCATTTTGAAACTCTACTTAGAACCTTCTTAAGATCCAACAGTGCAAAATTAGAATTCTCGCAATTTTTCAACTGGTCTTAAAAAATTTTAATCAGGAGTGTATATTGGCTGTGTACACACATCCCTTACACAGGAAAGCTAAAAATAAACACAAATCACAAAACAGCAGACAACACTAAAAACAATGAGAACATGATAGGAAAGGGAGGCAACAAGGTCATCTAAAAACCATCAAAAAAAAGAAACAGGCCACGCAAATGTGCAGTTTCTACACTCAAAACAACCATTCATGCTTGAAAGTGAATGAAAACGAGCAGCGAGCAACACTAAAAGCAATGTATTGCAAAGTGCTGAATTTTTTACACTACAAATGGACTACCACTACAGAGTCTAGAGTGGAACCTCTGTCTGATATAACAGCTGTATTGTACATTCAGATGCTGAGTGTGCACACATTTTGCACAATTACTCAACATCTGAGTGACGGGGCAAATTTAACCTCCTGTGACAGGAAAGTAAAAGTTTTGGCTTTCTTACATTAAATAAGTGTCTCGATTGGAAACATAATGCAATATTTATTCTAAGCTACATGTTTTATTTCTTTTAGTGAATGCCCTTTCCAGTGGACAGCTGTTGCCTCTGTCCCCTACAGAGGACAAAGATGCATTACTGGGTTTCAAAAGGACATAGGAAAATACCTTGCTTTTCATTGAAACATGTAAAATACAGAGGATAAAAATATAATAAATGGTGATAAATCACTTACAAAATGTTAGAGAGAAAAATCTATGTGGGAACAAAAAGCACAAAAGCAGCACTGATTCTTTATGGGTTAAGCGGGTCATTTCAATGTTCCACCTGACATTAAGCATGTTAGTGCAGCAGTTTTCTATAACAACACTGACAATGTGTCCAGCAAATACTACATTCAAATAAGCCCAATATACACACACCACAATGCACTGGTATGTGTACATTGAAGCTTGACTTCAGGAACCATATTTTAACTGTATGAGCCCATCACATGAAAGGTGTGTAATTCAGAGACTATCATTTGAGGGTGACCTCTGAATTGTCCACCCATCACCATTATATAACTCCCCATCTACCACATGCAATTTTCATGCAGCTAGAGGGCTGCGTGTAGAGACACTTACCGCCATCACCAGCTCAAAGGGATGCTTGTACACCCGCACAGGTGACTGGTACTTCTGCACCATGTTGGGAATTACAGTAACACCAACAACAACCTGAACAGAAGAAAAATTGGAAAGAGGGATTAAAATATAATCACAGGCACATGTGCAAGATAGAAAAGGTGACTTCTAGGGCAGAACTGATTCAATTTTGGCACTGTCACAATAACAGCACACCGAGTGCCAAATTTCCAGTATTATAGCTGCATCTGGCCCTACACCACGAATCTCAGAATGTAATCAAGTAAAGGTGTGTTGTAGCCCACTGGTTAGATGATACCAGCTGCCTGTGTGTGTGTGTGTGTGTGTGTGTGTGTGTGTGTGTGTGTATGTTGGAATGCAGCCCAACTTGGAAAAGAGTGTATGGTGATGGGCTGCAGAAGAGAACTCTTCTGAGCCGTGACCCAAGATCTCACTGATCAATGGATGCAGCATTTCCTGCTCATTTATCACATGCTGTACCACTGCAATGATATTTCACTGCAAACTACTGGGGATACAACTAAGCTAAATGTACAGCTAGGAAGATATGGCACAGATTCTGCATGTTACATTAGCTATATTGCAAACTTATTAGAGCTTTAGGAATTCAATTTAACACATACAAAGCTAAGGGATGAAAACCGGAGGGAGACTTTTGCAGGGTTTCTACATATATCAGACACTCATATTTCAATTACTTCAAGAGCTTTTTGAGGTCATATTTCAGCAAGTGATCCCTTTTATAATCAAATGAAAAATTAAGTGGTATAAATGAGTTCTCCTTTGTGGGTTTTCTGTAGGAATCATTATTAGTTTGAAATTAATTTGCAATTTCCAAGAGTAAGTGTACACAGAAGGTAAAAAGACAATATTAGGCTCAGTTGTAGGTGTGTAGATTTATAAGGAATGTGGATTTCATCACAAAAGAGCCTGACTCAGTATGACAACAACAAACTAAAACCTGGATTAATTAAATCAGAAAAAATGTTCAAGGGAAATTAAGAACCCAAAAGTAGGCTAGCATTTATGAAGTCAACCCTGAAAGGTGATTTTGAGTACTGGCAGGCCATTGCTGGGGTGGCTTTCTGCAGCAGCTTTGTGTTTGGTTTTGTTCTGTTTTGCTTGTTTGTTTTACTTCCAATGCAACTCTAATGCCTTTATAGCCAAATGTCTTCACTTGAGCCTTTTCTTACACAACATGCAGGCTCTTCAAAAGTGTTATTTTGACAGGCTTCAACCAAACACTAAATGCACTGTTCTCAGATGAAAGGATTGTTAACAGGAACACTTTTAACACAAATTAGAAAAAGCTATATTTTATGAAAAGACATGCCACATTAGAAGCCTTAGCTTCATGACATTTTCAGGCCTTAGACTCAAATCATATGGTTTTAGACTTTTTAGGGATTGCAAAAACCCTGCTGGGGTTATAGCTAATATGAAAACAATCCATGAAGTCATAAAAGGCTAGTACAGCTGATTCTTTGGAATGTAAACACCACATTCCACACTCTGGAACATTTGAGAATATACTTGATAACAGGAGAAGACTAAGAGGGGAAAGCGTGACACGACTTGACATTGGCATCTCTAGAACATTGCTGTTTGCTTCAGGTATTTTTTAATAAGTGCAAATTAATTTTCTCACGAGGTAATTCTCTTGTGTGCCAAATAGCTTGAACTTATAGCTCAGATTGGTTTACATGCTGCCACACGTCTGAAACTTCTGCTATGCTGTGATGGGAACAGATACAAGGTGGGGTGTGACTTGACTACTTAGAGAGGGATCAGGGAAGGCAGACTAATAATAACCGGCACAGGACAGACAGAATACAAATAGGTCGCCACAATAATCCCTCTAAAGAACACATTTCTAACGTTATCTACTACAGTGCATAATTACCGTCATGCTTCAGGATCTGTCAGCAACTTCAAAGACGCGTCAAAACAACATAATTACTTGAATATATGTTAGTTCAGAGGCTTTAAGTCACACAGTTTAAAAAACACATTCCATTTAACTGTCTGGGCTGCTTCGTGGCTGTCACACTGTGGTCTAGGTATTATCACTGTACTCTACCTCACCTATGTTAAATGTCATTACGTTATTATAACCTTATGTCTACCTCTTTAACAGCTTAAATAGCATTCTCACTATTTTTATTTCACAAACTGGCTTTCCTCCTTTCAGAGTCTAGTTCAATTGCAATATTTTAACTGTTTAAGCAACGAATGAATTACACACATTTACTAAAAATGCTTTAAATTTACTCTGAATAATAATAACGAAACTCAATGACAACTCAGGTGTTAAAACAGTGACGCTGATCTAGTTAGCTTACCCAAAAGCGGTGCTAGCATAACTGAGACTAGCCCACATGCTAGTGCTAACTTTACAAATCGCCGTTAACATGTTGACACATATTTAAGAACCACCGCTTACCTGTAAACAAACTAGTGAAATAACACAACTGTTTCCGTCTGGTTAGTCGTTGTTTCTTCTCAAAGTGCTCTTCTTGGGCTGAACTCTTGCCATTCCCTTCCTTGGCATTACACTTCGCCGGGTCCAGGCGGTGAACGGCAGTTAGCTTTGTTGAGCTAACCGGACATGTAGCCGGTAGTTAGCCTCAGTACCGAAGTCTTCCTCTCCGCTCGACAGCGAAGGACATTAACGGTGTGAACAGAACACTCGATATAGACCCCGATGAAAACACGGGCAATGAGATGATGTGACCGCAAAGGAGGACAGACTGTGCCTCTCCTCCCCTCGGTCATGCCTCCGTGATGCCACCGTGGCTCCTCCCCGTTCGTTCGTTTTTTTCAACTTCTGAGAGCAGCCAATGCTGCGTTCACCGCTACCACACAAACACTCCATCTGATCCAGCGAAGGGCAAGTGGTAGATTACAGTCACGTATGATAAGAAGAAATTATTCAAATATTAACATTTGTGTTCATAACAACTGGTTTATTGTCAGAGGAACTGTGTATCAGCAGTTGATATGCACAGTTTATTTGCAGTTTTATTATGCAACCAGCTCAGCTGCAGCCATAGATTAACATCATATGCTTCCAGTGCTGTGTAATATTTCATTTGCCTGCCAGGACCACCCGACCAAAGCTTGTTTTTAGGTCTGCAGCTGCTTTTACTTGGACTCAGTTGCAGGATAGTGTATGGTTATGACACCACCAACTCACTCCAATCTGGGATCAAATAGGTGGTGTTTAATTAGGCTCTTCTCTTTCTCCATGATCTCACATGGTGAATATCAAGGCAATTAAAAACACATATGTAGATTCCATTGAGAAAATGGATTTTGAAGTAAGAGATTCAATTTTCTATACAGCACTAAGGCTATACATTTTTTTAATTAGTTAATAGACTACAGAAAAATGTATGACACATCAGATAAATTGTTTCTCAGGCCAAAAACATGTGAAGCATGATTTACCCTGTAATTTCAAATCACTACGCAATTAGAGTTGTTAAACCATGGCTGACAGAGGTGCAGATTAGTAAAACAATTTTTAAGAATGTGGCTTGTGTAAAACACAAATGAGATTTTCTTGACTTTAATAATTTTGCACAATGTGTGTTGATAAAGCTAAAATGTGTTACAGAGACGTCTCAGCCTGCAAATCAGATTCTCTAGATATAAGGGAACATTCTGCATAAAATACATGATTATGATGATGATGATGATGATGATGATTATTATTATTATTATAAAACCCAAATGGCAGTGTTTTTCAACCTTGGGGTCAGGACCCCACATGGGGTCACCTGGAATTCAAATAGGGCCACCTGAAAAATCTAGTAATTGATTTAAAAAACTTACTAATAAAAAATATATGGTGAGTTGAGAGAAAGTCACAATACATAAAAGACATGACAAACTGTGAAGCTGAAACTGAAGCACTGTGGTACTGTTTATCTGTCAAATGTTC
>JAPQRP010000001.1:32784374-32797961 GCA_037367295.1 Apogon hyalosoma
GACTGTACATATCCTGACCAAGGAAAATAAAATTCTCACTTTGTGCAGTAATCTACACCTGGCTTTTCTGCCTCCATTCATAATAGTATACATTATATAGACTAAATGTTGTCTAAAGTTAATGTTCATTTGCCACAAAGTATAACAAACATTACATGATCAAAAACAAATTAATTTTAGCATGAAAAAAGTCTCCGTTTTGAATGTCTGTGGTCACTGTGATGTTAAAATGGGGCAACGAGCCAAAAAAGGTTGGAAACCACTGGTCTGATAAATATTAAAGTTTAAATAGCTAGAAAGCAATTATGCACAACAAATGATTTATCAGTTCAGCTTCTGACCAACATCTTTGTTTGTGAAGGCACTATGGCTCCCGGGAATCTGTGTCGATCCCAGTGAGTTTAGTGGGGAGTCTGGACCTGAGTGCGGACACTAGCACTGTCATCAGGCCAGTCCACAGCTCTATTCTGGGGGAAAAGTACTGCTTTGAGGTACAGTTTCATTTGGGTATTCAGTCTAGTGTAAAATTAGCCTGAGGCATCACAACCTCCTGGCCTGCTGTCTCCCAAAGACCCAACTAAACCTAACCATTGTTGGTTCTAATGTGCAGGTGATCAACTCTGAGAACAGTCACTGCTTTGGATGCTCCTCAGCTGCAGAGCGAGACCGTTGGATTGAAGATTTGAGACGAGCTGCCCAACCCAACAAGGTTTTCATTAGTAGACATTTGTCCTGAAAAAAATTTAACCTGACCAAAATTATGCAAAATTAGAATGGTAACTTCCTGACATCTGAGTGTTTTATTATTAACAGGATAACATAGAACGCACAGAGAACTCCCTAAGTCTGTGGATAAATGAAGCAAAGGATCTGCCACCTAAACGACGTTATTACTGCGAGGTACACTTAGATGGGACCCTGTTTGCTCGCACCAGCAGCCGAGCTGTAGGCAAGCCATCTAACCGGTCCAGCCTGGCAGGTGACAGCTCTACCGGGTCCTCAGGTGGTCTGGGCCCTGGTGGAGGTGCTACTGGATGTCAACTATTCTGGGGTGAATTCTTTGAGCTTGATAACCTGCCTGGAGTCTCCCAAATTACTCTGCACCTTTTCCGTGAGGAAGACCCCAAGAAAAAGCGTCACTCCCGAGATGAGAGCAGCTTGCACCCATTGGGCAGTGTAGCAATACCTTTGGCTGAAATCCGTGGGAGAATCTATCAGGAGAAGTGGTACCCCATCATTCCCCATAAAGCACTGGGAGCAGCAGGAAACAAAGACCTACTGGTCCTTCCGGCTTCTCTTCGCATCAAGGCCCGTTTCCAGAACCTGCAAGTGCTTCCCATGGAGAAATACAAAGAATTCGCAGAGTATGTGACTGTTGACTATGTGGAAATGTGCCGAAGTCTGGAGCCCCTTCTGACTGTTAAGGAAAAGGAAGATCTGGCAGGAGCTCTTGTCCATGTGCTGCAGAGCATCGGTAAAGCCAAGGTGAAAATGTTTCTAAATCACAATGGGGGCAAAAGTCACTCTAAAGTAATGATGATTAGAAATAAGGCACTATCACTAATAATTACTGATGGTCTGTTTGACCTGTATCTTTTAGGAGTTTCTAATTGACCTGGGCAATGCAGAAGTGGAGCGTCTTGGAGAGAATGATGCACTTATCTTCAGAGAAAACACACTGGCCACTAAAGCCATTGATGAATATATGAAGCTGGTTGGCCAAAAGTACCTCTTCGATACATTAGGTAGGGAGCACAGTGGTAAACAGGCCTTTCTCAGAATGGTCCGGTGCTACTGTTCAGGGGTCATGTGGGTGGGTTAGGAAGATTAACTCTACAACTGCCAGATGTCTCAGACACCAGATAAATATATATCATTATGAAAAAAAAATACATAATCTGTATCGGCTGTTACAAATGAATGTATGTTGTATGTAAATTATATCAATTTTAACTCTCAATTTTCTCATGTGTAGATTAAAGAGGATCCAATTCAATGAAATTAGACTAAGTATTCATAATAATTTTTTATTAGTGAATAATTAAGCAAAAATCAGAATCACTGTGTCTTCAATACCTTAGAATGAGCCAGTTATATCTACAGAAGGAGCGCAGCACAGCACCGTCCTGTCCTGTTCTTTTTTTCTGTTTTATAGCTGATAGCATGCAGCATTGTGGGGCATTACATCCCTTTAACAGTGTTATCCCTTTAACAAGTCAGAATGCACCATACAAACACTCTCTGCAAGGAGTGTATTCAGTCAGTTTCAGTATGGAAATTTACCACCAAATTACATCAAATTTAACACACTGAACCTTTAAAAGAATGAATTTCACCATCATTTTTGCATAAAAGTGAGAAGCCCACTGTGTGCAGCATGTTCCATGTGCTTCTGCACATTGTTGTACTCTAAGGAAAGAATAAATGTGGTGGTAGAGCCTTCTGTGTGATCTAGTTTATTTATTGGTTCTTCACTTTTCATTCATCTTCACTGCAGGAGACTTCATCACTCATCTTTATGCCTCTGTGGAAAACTGTGAAGTCGACCATCGTAAATGTCCTGCATCTGAGCTGTCAAACAACCAGAAGCACTTAAAAGAAGTCTGTGAGGAAGTGGTGCAGAAGATTACTGAGATCCATGGGTGAGAAGAAATAGCTTGTGTCAGTAATTAACTTATTCAGATTTATCAGGAAGTGAAGTCACTGAGCTACTTCTTATTTCTTTCCCTCAGACCCTTTCCTGAAGAGTTAAACAAGATCTTCTCCAGCTGGATGGAGCTTTGTGAAGACCGGGGCAGACAGGAAATTGGCCAGCGCCTCATTTCTGCCTCGCTATTTCTTCGCTTCTTATGTCCTGCCATCCTCAGTCCTTCTCTTTTCAGTCTGACACAGCCTTACCCAGAGCCAAACACCCTGCGGACCCTTACCTTAACTGCCAAAGTCATCCAGAATCTGGCTAACTTCACTTTGTGAGTGGTTTCTGATTTGCACACAAACAAACTGTTTTTGTGAAACTGTAAACCATGCCTGACAAGTACCCGTAACATAAGTGGCTAATGTAAATTAACTATTGTTCTGATTCAGGTTTGGAGAGAAGGAGGAGTACATGCTCTTCATGAATGAATTTTTGGAACAGCACTGGGATAGAATGAGAGGGTTTTTACAAACAGTGTCTGATCCAAACACTGAAATCCCCATGACATCCTTTGATGGCTATGTAGACCTGCCACTGCGCTTGGCTGTGCTGCATGGCCTACTGGTGCACATAATCCATCAGAAGGACCAGGTAGGAAGTAAAACCACCAGATCCAGTCTTGGTAGTCACTTGGAGAGGTTGATAAAAACTGTTAAAGTAGAGACTTACCAATAGAGACAATTCTTATATTTTTTGTCCTTAGCCACACTGCTAATCTGACCCTTTTAAAATCAGATGTTTTTAGATCCTTTGATTTGAGAACTAAAGCTGTCTGATAAATGCAATGGGGTAAAATGTGCATTTTCCTCTGAAAAGTTGTTGAGTATAAGTATAAAATACCAGAAAATGTTACAAACACCAGTAAAGCACAAATACCTGAAATCTGTAGCCAAGTATAGTACTTGAGTAAACGTGCTTACCGCCATAGCCTACCATCCACCATTGTTGATGCCATGTTAATACAATATAATATTGGTCCTAACATTCAGCTTGTTCCTTCTGCAGGACACAGTTGACAAGCTGAACCCTCTGCCTTCAATTTTAAACCAAATAACAGAGTCACTGGGCCCCGAAGTCCCCCGGATCATAGTTAATAGGTAAGATTATGGCATACTACATATCAGTTTAGCCATACAGAGATGGGCTATGTTCATAGGAAGTTTGAAAAATTATCAGTAGTGCTAGAAATTTACTTTGACAGTGAATAATGGTTAACATTAAGCTTCTAAACTGGAAATACTGACTTTGAAGGAAGCAATACAAAGGTTTAGATCGCACCCTCTTTTTGGTACTAGGGTCTAATCCAGTATGTCAGTCAAGGCCACAGAAGGACCAAGAGGAGATTGCATGGATTTCCTCAGATTCAGATCTGAATGAAGATGATACACTTTGGAAATCTGTGCAGCACAATGAAAAACACGCACCAAGCTTCTTCTTATGAGTGACAGTACTAACTATGCTGTCAAGTTTGAAGTTCAGTTTAGAGTTTCATTTTCAGTGATTCACAGATTTCCTTTAGGTTATGTAATTATTTATTACTTTGACTTAGATGTTCAATCCAACAGGTCTCCAGATTGTAATAAAGTGAGGGATAGTAGTAATGCACTGTCAGTGTCCAAATTTTGGGGTGGGTTGAGATTATATTAATCAAATAATGGCTCTTCTCTAAAGCATCATTATTATATCCACTTTTAAAAATCCACCACTAGTTTAATGTTTAATTCGACATAATAATAATAATAATAACAACCACAACAACAACAATAATAATAATGGATTAGATTTCTATAGCGCTTTTCAAGGCACCCAAAGTGCTTTATACTATTGATCCATTATTAATTTGCTCTCACATTCACACTCTGGTGGTGGTAAACTGACCACCACCAAACATTCATACGCATTCATACACCAGTGTGAGTGACACTGGAGACAAGGTGGGTGAAGTGTCTTGCCCAAAGACACAACAGCACATGACTAGGACTTGAGCAACTTGTGTGGTAATATGAATTGAAAACGTGCTATTGTTAAATGTGTCTGAAATAAACTGTCCTTTGTAGCCAAACAGGACAAGCCAAGCCAACATATGTCCCTCCTAAAGACCTGGGCAAATACAGCCCTCATCAGTCATCCCAGCAGCAGCTTCCTGTGGACTCCAAAGGGTATGGCAGGAGTTTGTCAAGTTAACCAGCCTTTTTTGGAAGACTGAGTAGTCTATACTAAGATAAATCCACTCATCCAGTTTGTTTCTAATTTTTGGTGTCAACAGGGATAGCAAGATTCGGAGAAGTATGAGAGAGAGAGACAGGAAGCCAGTCACCAGAACCCAGAGTGCCCCGCACAGACGGCCAGGCCACATGAAGCACACCATGAAGAGGCAGACCAGCTCTGAAAACCTGCCCACGGCTGATCACCAACCAGAGGAGGAAACCAACCAACCAAATATCTCATTACCACAACATGTGAGTGTAAAGGACAACTGAGCCTCACTCAGTCATTCTAGCTGCAAAAAAAGCTAATAAAGCTAATAAAAAAAAAAAAAAAAAAAAAAAGCTACTGGACGAAGTCAAGGGAAGGTTAACATCTGATAAAAAAAATTTAATTAGAATAATCTACACTAAACTTATATTTTTGGGTAGGTACATACTTATATTTTCAGGAAAATGTATTTTGAAATTAGAAAAAATTTGTGAAAAAAAAAAGTGAGGAGTTTTATGAGTGTGAACATTTGGAAAGTGATGAAGTTTTCTGCCGTCATTCTGGGTTCACTTTATAAACTCTCATAAATAAACAAAATGTATTCCAAATACATTGATATTTGACTATTATATTATTTATGTCATATTTAACACACAGTGTTCCAAATTAATAAATGCATATATCTATGCAAAATACATTTGAATATAATGTTAATATTATTTGTATGTTGTAAATATTGTTTAAAAAATATATGATATTGATAATTAAAATTAAAAATGTTTAATTTGATATTTACTTTTGTTGTCTCTTATTTTTAGGTATGATAAAATTGTTTTTCCCTCTAACCAGTTATTAGTTTTGTAAAATAGAGGCTTTAAAGTATACACTGAATACATTTTAAGATGAAAATGTCATAGGAACTTCACTTTGGAGAACTTTGTAATTCTTGCAAAAAATAGACGTTCATTTTTTTGTTCATCCGTCATGCAGTAGTTTTTGATATTTTTCATTTAAAAATATCTTAAACTAAATGTTGCCCTTTGAGTATGTTTAAGATGGCATTTAGACCTTTCTGATTATGTGTAATATTTATCTTAAACTTGTCTGGTTCAAAAATTATGAATCAAAAAGTAGTGGACTGTCCATCTGTGACGCCCTTGACCTCGCCCTGAGACCTATTCACACATGTGTTAAACATAGATTTAAGTGATTTAGTTTCCAACACAGCTTATTGAATATAACACTGGCACTTTTTTTTGGTCGGTCAATACCAGAGACATAATATTGTAAAAACATGAGGACATTTAATAAATATTTGAAGTCTATAAGAATCCAGAGGGTGAAGAAAACACAATTTAAGATTTCAAGACAAAAAAAAAAATTATGACAGACCAAAAGCTTAAAATAACCACACTAAACAGGAATACCTTAAATCTTAAAACCAAAGTACAAGCATAAACAGTCAAATGTACCTACTTTGCAACAACATAAAACACCCTGATGTCAATTTGCATCTAGTTTGTCATGTGTGTTTTGCTGTTTCTTACTCTTCAGGTTAACAAGGCGCCCCCTGTTGCCTAAACACTGAACTACACCCTGATAATGTGCCACATATTTCGATGAACTGGACTCTAAACTGGTTTGACTGGTTCTAAACACAGACTTGAATATTTCCACTAGAACAAAAGCCCAAAGTAAACCTATGACAATCCTTCACTGCAGCTTCAGACCAACCTGCAGACTGGTTATTTTCAAACTCCAGTCATTGTGTCACTATTATCGAAACAGGCTTCATTTGTGCAGCTTTTAACTTCACCTTGTAAATGTCAGGTGTTCTTCAAAGTGTCCTGGATGTGCAGATGAAGTCCGTGCAGAGCCACAGCGCTGGGCTGAGGCAGTAAACAACGAGAGCTGCTAACAGGCTAACGTTAGCACAACTATTAATCAGCTCAAAACAACAACATGTAGACGAGCAAATAAAACCGCAGCCATTCCAACGTCTTCCCGTCGACAACACAGTCTGGTGAATAGGGTTATGACAGTGGTACTAAACACTGGAGTTTACTGGAGAAAATTCTACTCAACTTACTGCTAAACACCTAGCTTCCAAGCCAGACGCGCGTAACACAGAAAATCTTCCGACGTCGCATTAGTTTGGCCAATAGTTCCTCTTAGATAATAATAATAATAATAATAATAATAATAATACATTAGAATGATAATGAAAAGCCTCAGACATTCAATCTGCTAAGTCTTACTTTAATAAGATGAACTGGAAAACAAATTATTAAAGTGCTGGTTAGTTGATGTTTTCAGTGTATATGATGAAGTTTTATTACATACACACACAAACTTGGTAATGCTTTTGCCACTTTTATTCTGAAGGTATTTTACTTGTAAAGTGGTATAATAACAACAGCAACAATAATAATATAATACACCTCAGAGATTAAATCAGCTAAATCTTACTTTAATAAGATGAATTGGAATACAAATAATTACAGTTCTAGTTAGTTGATGTTTTCAATGTATATGATGAAGGTTTATTACACACACACATAAACTTGGTAACATTTTTGCTAGTTTTATTCTGGAGGTATTTTAGTTGTAAAGTGGTGTAATAACAATGTATGTGTAATAATGTGTGTAATGTATGTGTAATAATAATTGCATTGAGCTTTTCAAGAAAGTCAAAGATGCTTTACATTAAAAAAAATAAAAATTTGAATGACTACAAGAGATACTTTTCCAAAACTTGTTTATTTCCAGAAACAAAGTTTTGCATGATGTAAAATGATAACATCCTTTTTTCTTTTTATGAACCAAAAATATATACAATACAGTGCATCTTGTTTGCTGTTAGAAAAAGTAAATATTTTTTGCCTAAGCAAAAAGCTGAAAAAAAAAAAAAAAAAAAAAAAAAAAAAAAAAAAAAAAAAAGGCCATTTTCCAAATTAAAAATATCAGTTTTCTTCTTTCTGGACATCATTTTGGTTTAGAGATGGGATCTCTGAGGCCACAGATGGACTGGAGGAATTATGAAAATGTTTGGACCTTTTCCCTCGGTGGACTGTTTCACCTCCGTCCTCGCCTTCCTCCCGCTCCAGACGGCCTCTCTTCACAAAATGA
Source organism: Apogon hyalosoma (assembly GCA_037367295.1). NCBI lineage: Eukaryota > Metazoa > Chordata > Actinopteri > Kurtiformes > Apogonidae > Apogon > Apogon hyalosoma. The sequence goes on from JAPQRP010000001.1 coordinate 32,792,395, forward strand.
TCTATCCTAGATTCAAGGCTCTCACAGCATGGACGCTCCAGGAGAGGACGGTAGTTTTTCCGCCGGCTGCCTTCTACGAGGCAGCAGTGGTTGGAAGACTCTCCACCTGAAGACAAACCAAACAAAACAGCACATATCCTTAAAAAACTTAAAAGATGATGGTTCAGTGGTTTAACGGAGGTCAGGAGAAAAAGAAAAACTAACTGATTTTTTTAAAGGATTATCTGACATGCAGAACAGAGACAAAATCTAATTAGACTACTAGACACTGTCCTAAAAGCATTTATCGCGCGCCTTTGTTTAATACTCAGTTCTTATTCATTCTATGGTCTATTATTTCTATAAAGCCAACTGTTGCTATGCTATAGAATTTAAGTAGCTGAGTAATAATCTGCAGAAAGTAGATCATTTTTACTAAACAGGAAGGTGATGGATTACATGTTATCTTTGCCCCTAAATAGCAGGTGTATTTAAACCAAACCACTCATCATAATTAAATGCATTAAGTATATGGGACTACAGCCTCTCATGGTCTTCCCACCTATGGCTTCCAAACCGCTCATCATCCCATGGAGGACGTGGGCCCTGACTGTGCTTTGTGTCCAGTGTTGTTGCAGTGTAGTCAGGACATGGTTCACCTCTTCTGTCTCCTGTTTCCAACTCAGACCTTCAAAATGGCAGTCGTACAGCACCAGGGGGTAGTCTACTGCCATGCTAGAGACAAGACCGAGCATGTTTAACAGTGGTTCACACAATTTATACCATTACACAGGGTCCATACACATGTGTCAAGGTCAAATTCAAGTATTTTTAGGGCAGCGCAGCACCTTATCACTGGAGTAAAATACATATCTACAGGAATATATATACACATGATTATTTTTTTCAGTTTATATCACAATGATGTACATTGTATTATGCTATAAACATCTAAAATTATGTTTCACAATAGCAAAAAAGGTTAGAAATTAGAGCCGAACACGTTTTATCCAAAAAAAAAAAAAAAAAAAAGGGAAGACAACTGGTGTTCTTCAGACACACACACGGAGACAAAGATTAAAATAAAAATTCACCTGGAGTCGACCTGAGAACACCTGTTCAAAACAAATTTTGTTTTTTGGACAAAGTTTTATGTTTCAAAATGTATCACCTCTCTCTACATAGCTTTGGCTTGTCATCCAACTTGGTAGAGTTAATATTTTTCTTTATTTTTTTTTAAATTAATAAATCACATCAGCACTTTCAAGCACTTAAACTTGAATTCAAGCACTTTTCAGACCTTGAAAACATAACATTAAAGTTCAAGCATTTTCAAAGATTTCAAGCACCCATACAAACCCTGATTACAGGGTATCTGCAGGTTTAAGAAAGCTGAATTTATGACTTTTCAAGATGCTTTTCAAGGCATCTTTGGTCAAATTGAAGACATTAGGTCCACAAAAATAACAGGCCTCGTAGTTATTGTCTTGAACCAGTTTAACCATGTTTCAGTCCAGATAAGGTTACATTTCCATTTCTCTGTGACTAATGTCTCTGCTGCTAAAGCGTGTACCTCAACCCCTCCACTGTGAATGTTTGTTGGTGGCTCCATTCATCCTGATCTAAGACTGCTATTATAATATGTCTTCATGTTTTCTTTGCAATAAAAATGTCAGAAAATGTCTTTTTTGCACCTTTGTTTTAAGGGAGAACTTAACTTTCAATATCTGGCCATTCATTATCAGTATTATAAATAATAAATGCTTAAATCAGTGTGTTTTAGTAAAATAGAAAAAAAACGAACTTGAAGTTTCTAGTATATTTATTATCAGAAACAACTGTAAATATCCATAATGAAACTTTTTGAGATTGCATAAATAAACTTTCAACTACTTTACATCTGCTCAAACATACTTTTTGGTCTTGAACATATTATGGCTTCATATTTTTGTTATTTCCAGGTGTTTTTTAGCCTGTGTGGAAGTCTCTGAAACGGAGTCCCACATTACCGCCGTAAAGTGTTATAAAATGTCAGAAAGCTTAGGATCTCAGTTTTCTGATGCAATTAGAATTTTGTGGATAGTGCAAATGGTTCAGGAGTTACAGTAATTTGAATGCTGTAAAGTGCAAAATGTAAGTAAGTAAATTTTATTTATAGAGCACTTTTCACAGACAGTCACAAAGTGCTTTACAGTGCAAAATACAATTAAAATACCATTTAAAAATACAGTAAAATACAATTAATATGGAATAAATACATAATGTGCAATCGGTTTGCACTTTATCTGTAGCACCAGAGAGACTAAAGGGTTAAGATATAATGCTAAACACTTATTACAAATTTAATAAATGCTTTACAAAGACTGCCAAAGCAAATATCGCACTATCATTTATTGTGTCTGTGGAACTAGATCACCAGTTTTCAGGATGATTAATGCTTTAATAGAGGATAATCACATTTAAGACTTTAAGAATCCATGGACATTCTGTATTCCTGCTGTACTGATGCTAAACTCAGCTAATGCCATATTAGTACTTGATAAGATTTTTGTCTTCTCAACCAGTTTTCTTTTCTTGTTAATGTTGTGTTTTTTTATATCATCATTATATGGACTTTGCTGCATAACAAATTTCCTTCTTTTGGACCAATAAAGACTACTTTGAACAGCAGATTTTTCCATCCACACTATAAATACTAAAAGCCTGATGCGTAACATGTGAAAACCTCGTACTTCAATGACTTCTAGTTGTAGGATCAATAAAGACAAAAGTCAGTTCACCTGTACTGTGGCTTTCTGGGGTTCTTCTCAACATCCATGAGTTGATCAATTATCTCTGGGGTTTCCAGTTTTTGTCCTATTAGAAGAAGCACAGCCATCATGCAGCGTACCTGCAGCGAAACATACGACATTTATAACAAGTGGTGCCAAGCGCAACAAACCCCGCCCCTCACATGTATTGTAGCTTATTTTGGCATCGATCCAACTGATGTCACCATGTCTATGCATGTGCTGATGTCCGCATGTCAACTGCCTCTATATATGTACCAAGTTCGAAGTAAATTGAAACAAAATTGATGTTGTTATAGACATTTGAAATGTTGCTCATTATACATAAATGGGAGAATTTTTATTTTTAATTCATAAAAAATTTAAACTTTGACCTACTTTCCCCAAAATGTAACCACATCTATTCTGGATCACTGGCAATCTATAAACCCAATTTGGTATGAGTTCAACCAATAGTTTTGCTGCTACAGACATTTGCACTTTCACCCATTATAAGTAAATGGAAAAAAAAATTTTTTTAAATGCATAAAAAATGGAAACTTTGACTGATTTTTCCCAAAATGTAATGACAATTATTCTGGGTCACTGGCAATCTATAAACTTAATTTGGTCAACCAATAGTTTTGCTGCTAGTGTTGACAAACAAACAAACAAAACCAAAAACTATACAATAATAATGTAATGTACAGTCAGTGCTATTATTGTCCTTAAAAGGGGCTGAGTGTGTTGTTGCATTGAAAAGTATAAATCAAAGTTCTAATGAAAGCCATTTGACCTAAAATCAGGTGTCCTGGATCTAAATGATCATGACTCAGTGTTTACCTGGTGGTAAAGGAAGGCCAGTCCTTTGACCTCAAACACATAGAGGTCATACTGGTCTGTGTGCCCGCCGTGCTGTGGTTTTACAGGTTTGACTGAGGCTGAAAGGATGGTCCTCTCAAACTGCAGCACTCCGTTGCCCACGTCCATTTTGCACAAATTGCGGAAGTCATGAGTGCCCTCGTATCTGTTTGGTATCAGAAAAACTTCAAATGAGCAACATGACAGCATGTAGCGACAGAGCAGTACAACAACTTCATTCTTTCTCCTCTTAAGAAAAGACGCACACACATTCCTCCTAGTTTTTACTCACCTTTTTGCAGCTTCTGCCATAACTGATACATCCAAACATCCTCTTGGGAAATAGTACCGATACGTGCGAGACTGACAGTCAAAGCGTGCACTAAATCCTTCTGCTACTGGAGCCCAGTCCAACATCCTTATGTCCTGGGGAAGGACTCGGTTCAGAATCTTCACATATGGAAGCTCAGGGACATCTGATTTAGTCTTGGTACTAACATCGACATTCTCAGGGAGTACAACGCCCAGTCCTCCACAGAACTGAGTGGATCGCAAGTCGATGGTTATGACCTAGGAGGAGACGGAGACCTGATGTTCATAAATTCTGCTTATACAGTGAAATTACAGTGTTAAGGGAACAGGGTGTTTGCTCTTTATCCACACAAAATTACAGACTCTTTTGAACTTACACCCCCACCCCACCCCCAGACCTTGACTTTATGTACTTTTATATTTGTGTGCCTACTTTTTTGGTTGAGATTGTACCTGTTGTGTGCAGCAGAAAAGTTCATACTAATAAATGAATGAATGCATATTTTGCAGTAAATTATGTTTTACTGACAGAAACATTGGCAAAACATATGAAAATCACAAAAGTGCATGGATATCACACAAGCAAGTTTCACTAGAATTATTCCAGTATCAACCTGCTAGTGAGATCATACTGAGTTTTTTTATATGCTTTTCTTATGTATTTCTTATGTTACAAGATTATGTGCCTTTGAGCATACTCTAAAATTCAACTATGAGAGAAACTTTTTCCATACTTTCACACAAAATTCCAGACTTTTCAAGGTCTGGAGAACAGCGTTTCAAAATTCCACACTTTTTCAGACTTTCAAGGCCTCTGCAAGCACCCTGTGAAAGTAAATGTTTGTTTCTATCTGATTTGCTATAGACTTCCTCATAACCCATAAAGACCCAGTGCTACTTTTGTGTCAGTTCCCAAATCAAATTTCCTCTATATTTAATCTTTCTTAAGTTTCATTTATTATAATAAAATAGAATAGAATATTTATTTTGTCAGTAGTAGTTTGTCAGACACGTAAACATGCACCACACACTGAAATTTGTCTTCTGCCTTTAACCCAACACTAGATCATGCATCACACACACTGCATGCTAGAAGCAGTGGGTTCGCCAAGTCATGCATCCAGGGAGCGGGGGGGGTTAAGTACCTTGCTCAAGGGCACATCAGCCAACAACTCTCTGCCAATCCAGGGAATCGAACTAGTGACCCTTGAGCCACAAGCTGACTCTCCAACCATCTAGGCCACAGCTGCCCCCATCTTCTGTATTTTGCATTTTATCAGTATAAATCAGGTTTTTTTTTTTGTTTAAAATTTACTGATTTATTGACTAGATGTTCATTCAGTCACTCATTCATTTTCTTCCACTTATCCGGGGCTGGGTTATGGAGACAACAGTTTAAGCTGGGATGCCAAGGTATAAAATAAAAAAGCGTAGATTAAAGGTGTGGGTTATTATATAAAAACAGAAAAAAATTAAGAAAAAGTTACTTTTTTGATAAATCTATCATTAACAGAACATAAAACAAGTGTATATTACCACTGTTATTAATCAAACTCCATGGGTTTTACTTGTGAATCAATGTTGTAGAAGATGACAGTGTTTCCACGTTCACTACGGAGCCTCTGAACGTCCAAATGGGTCATATCT
>JAPQRP010000001.1:32804415-32816936 GCA_037367295.1 Apogon hyalosoma
TTTATTCATCTACCCCCAAACCCCCCCCATCTTAAGATTTATCGACCCCCGTCTTTTAAGCATCTTAAGTTTCGTTTTCAGGTTTGCAAAAATTTAGGAAAAAATGCATACCATCCCTTCAGAAAAACATAATGCCTAATATCTAATACTTTCAGGAATGGTATTTCTCTACTGAATTCTGGTCAAAGGGAAATGAGTGATGGTGTACGTTGTACAATCAGTCCTTTGTGCAAAATGGATAACTTAAACCATAGGTTTGAATGAACTGAATGAAATATGTTTTTCTGTTTAATAGTCTGACCTGAGAGCCAAGGTGGACATCCTGGATGGAAAGATTATGAAGAATGCAAACGTCATAATTCAAATGAAGGACATGCAAAACCTTCTTAAGGTAATTATAATATTTATTGCAAGTCTGTTGTATTTTAAAGGTTTCCGTTTGTTTTGTGTAACCTTTGTATTCTACATCTGTGTCCTCATACTTGCCAATCTTGTCATGGCTTCACATGTGGTCCACCTGCAGGACTCAGCTACCAACAGGAAGAGAGCCATGGCAGTGAAGTATCAGCAGATGCGGGAAATGTTGGTCCAGGCGGAGCTTGAAGCTATGAATGCAGTAGACCGGGAGGTGGAGACCGGTCAGATCAAACTCGGGGGCCTCATGAAGAAGTTGACTGAGAACATTGACAACATGAGCAAGGCTAAAGAAGACATCTACAGTCTGCTGAAACAGACCCAAACCCTGGCCTTCCTAAAGGTGAGACATGTTGCAACCACAAACGTGTCCACACTTTTTGTCAGATGGAACCATAAAAAAAAGAGCCAAATATTAAGAACAGGTGCTATGACTGTGCACAACCACAAACCAGTGTGAAACTAGAGTGCAGTGTGTTTTTCTGAGGTACTCTAGCTCTCCGTTTCAGTGCCAAATGACAACATCTCACATCCGACTCCTGTCTACTGCCTCTACACCACTCACTGTGGTGTAACAGTATGACCTGATCCAAAATGGTTTTATTTGGTGTTAGAGAAATACACTACTCACAGTAAGTTAGGGATATTGTTATTTACATTAGTGCTTTTCCTATTTGGTCTGAATTTTAATGAAATGAGTAATAGTTCCATTTGGTATTACTATTAATGAATGAGAAGAAACACCATTTTCATTAGTTCACTATTTATTACCCCAACAATTTAGACAATAACGAAGATAGCCCCAAATAACAAAAATTGACAGTCAGTAGTGGGTGTTTCCATCATTTGCTGCAGTGACAGTTTGACAGTGAAGTCTCATGCTCCTCAGTAGCCTCATGATGTTGTTCTGAGGCAATGCGTTCCACTCCTCCACAAGTGCTACATGCAGTTCTGCCAGGTCACGTGGGGGTGGGGCACAAGCATCCAGTCGTTGTTTCAGCTGGTCCCAGACGTGCTCTATGGGGTTCAGGTCAGGGGACATTGCTGGCCATACCATGTGAGGCACTCTTACTTCCTGAAGTTGAGCTGTGATAATTCTGGCACGATGTGGTGGAGCATTATCATCCATGAACAGAAAGTTGGGGGTGTGCTGGCAGAATTGGGGGATGATTATGGGTTCTATGATGTCTCTGAGGTAAGAACATGCAGTGACTGAGCCATCTACAATCACCAAATCTGTTTTGTGCTGACTGGTGATGCCTGCCCAGACTGTTACACCTCCTTCACCAAAGCATGTCTGGCATTCAAGCCAAAGTGGTGAAGTCAGTTGCGAATGGTTTGTCTGGAAACCCTAGTACCCCTCACTTCTGGTAAATTGGCCTGCAGCTGTGTGGCAGTTGCATAATGGTGTCTGAGTGCATAGGTCCTTAGGTACTGGTCATCATTGCGGTCCATCTCTTGTGGGGCTCCACTCCTGGGTCTGTCACCAAAACTGCCAGTAGTTCTGTGTCATGCTGCAAGTCTGCTGATGACACTTTAAGACACACCAAGTTAACGAGCAACATCTGACTGCCTGCTACCGACCTGAAGGCGTACTATGGCCATGTGGTGCTGCTCGTCCATTAAGAGTTATTGTGTGTTCATAGCTGCTTGAATGATAAACTGGGATTGACTAACTGACAGTACCAGCCTTTTATACCCCCAGAATTTTGAAATTGATGCCACATTGAAAAGGGTTGTCTTTTTGTATTTTTTTGTATTGGCTCCAGTATGTAAGGTGCACTGTACACAGTGAGACCATTACATGGAAAACACAAAATGAGGTGTGTCTATCACCCTAATACAATTGCCTCCCTATCCCTAAAAGTAGTGAAGTGAAACACATACCTAATGTATGAAATCCACTGAGGACCTCACAATATCCCTAACTTATTGTGAGTAGTGTAATATTAGACTATTCTCTGAAAATACCAGGTGTTCAGAGCATGAGTCATGGATGGGTTGTGATGATATATCTTATAAGAAAACACCCAGGATATGTCTACCATTTCTTCTCTATCTACATGTTTTCTGTCTCGTGGTGCCAGTTCAGGGCCAGAGCAGCCTGTTGCCCTTGGGGATATCAGGCCATAGGGTAGGTGGGAGAAGAGTACAAACTGAACCCATGCATCACCGTGTTTTAGATACCTAAGCCAATGGTGAACTTGATTAACATCGTTATGTTTGGACATTTAAGATAAGATATACTTTATTGATCCCCCAAGGGGGAAATTCAAGTGTGTACACTTGGACCAAGAGTTGTATTATCCGTACTCTTTGATAAGAATTTAAACTTCGAGGTGTTAGTCAGTCAACTGCTACATTTTGCTGTAAAGTCTTCTGATTCCAGAATCCAGTGACTCTGTCTTGATTATTAGATGGTGTCTCAGAATTTTTGTATCACATAGTCATTGTTTAAATCTGATGTCAAAGTAGATTATTAGCCGAGTCATTAAAAGAGTGTTGTGGATGTAAAAGATGATACATATGCTGTGAGCTGGATGAAGAGGAGTAGTAGTAGTAACAGTGGCGACACGGTGGTGCAGTGGATGGTTTCATTCCAACACCAGTCGATGGGGGTGGGACCTTTCTGTGTGGAGTTTGCATGTTCTCCCCGTGTCTGCGTGGATTCTCTCCAGGTACTCCGGCTTCCTCCCACCATCCAAAGACATGCACTGATAGGTTAATTGTTTAATCTAAATTGCCCATAGGTGTGAATGTGAGAGTGATTGTTTGTCTCTATATGTCAGCCCTGCAATGAACTGGTGACTCATCCAGGGTGTACCCCGCTTTTGCCCATATGTAGCTGGGATAGGCTCCAGTGACCCTAGTGAGGATAAAGTGGGCTCAGAATGAATGAATGAATGAATAGTAGTAACAGTGGTGGTAGTAGTAGTAGTAGCAGCGGTAGTGGTAGCAGTAGTAGTAATAGTGGTGGTAGTAGCAGCGATGGTGGTAGTAGTAATAGTGGTGGTGGTGGTGGTGGTAGTAGTAATAGCGGTGGTAGTAGTTGTGTGCAGTAGTAGTAGTAGTAGAACTGAGACTTTTATTCTGGGATTTTTATAATAATACTTTGCAAGTTTTTATAAAATTTGCCACATTTGAATACATTATGTGAATACATTATTCATCATCTTGCATGAATTCAAGAAAAGAAACAATCATTTTTACTATGATATGGAGTTTATAGATATACCTGGAATTCTGTCCGTCCAAGATTTTTATCCAACCCATTTCTCAAAGACTGTTCACTCTATTCTTCTCAAATTTGACTGGTATATTCTGTACCACTAGGAGAGGTGTGACGCACAATTTAATAGTTTAATTAAAATTTTTGGATTTATTACACATTTTTGAAAATGTCAACTCAGAAAATTTGTCCAACTGATTTCTTGGACATGATTCACTTGATTCTTTTCAAGTTTCACACACATGTTCTTTATGTATGCCTTTTTTTCCCCACTTTTTGCATTCTTTACAAATTTTTGGAAAGTTTTTGAAAAGATTAAAAGTTAAGACTCAAAATTCATTCCTGTGTAGGCAGGGTATCAGTAAACAATAAGGAAATTTGTTGTGGTGGGGATATTAGTAAGCTCTGTTCTGCTTATTTTTACACTTGTTGCACTTTAAAATGAGATTTGATCACATTCAGCTGCAGATGTCTGACTTTTGGATCAGTTTATGTCTTGAGGGTAAAACTTTTTTAAGTTTTGTTATGTTAATTTGGTTTGTGTCGTGTCTGCTTTGTTTACTATAATTGTACTGTTTAATGTATCATGTTACTATTAACCTTAAATCTTTTGGAATAGCGATTCCATGACAAGGTGACTATGTAGTGCACTACTGCGCCTAAGACCAGATAACAGATATATTAAATATATCATTAGTATTCTGAAAGAAGTGTTTTTTCCTCACAGGGATCATATCAGCTTCCCCTGGCTGTGAACTTTGACCCATACACCCCTCGAATCAACCTGGACTCTAAGAAGGTACTGGCATCACAGACCTTTGCTACTGCCCTGAAGGAATATCTCACAGAGCTCCTAAATAGACCTGTTGAGGCCAGACTACCACTGTTTAAAGAAGGTATTTATGCATCTATGATTTAAGAGGGAGATTTGACTGATTTCCAATGAGTTAAGAAATAACAGTGAAGCTGATGATGTCAGTTGTGTTCCAGAGGGCATGGTTGTCAATGTTGAACGAGGTGAGGCTGTCATATGAAAAAAGTGGAAACAAAAATGCAGATACAATACAAAATAAAAAGAATTGTTTAAAAATCTACCTCAAACGAATTGATTGATTGTGTTCATGGTGTAAGGGGGTCATTCTGTAAAGTCATATGGATTAAGGATGATTCTAAATAAACTTTCTTCAATGTTCTCAGGTGAAAAGCCAACCTCAGCTTCAGGATTTAAACCTTGGGGTTCTAGCCCTCAACAGGAACATGGTACGTTTATCTGTAGGCTATTTAAACTTATATGTGTAAACATTGTTATAACTAAATGTTTCTTCTGTCCAGATCTGCTGTTGCCAGGACATGCAAAACTCCCAAGGTCTCACAGTCCAGGTCCAAGTCTTCAAGCTAAAGAGCGTCAAAAGAAGAAATCTCAGAGTGAGAAACTACATATATCAATGTCCAGATAAACAGACACATGCGGATTACATTCATGATTCTATTAATCATACAGCACATTATTTTCAGTTGTGTAACCCTTTTTTTTTTCTTTCAGAACCAAACAAAAAAGCTTCTGAGCCTTCAGAACTCAATATGGCAATGAACAATCTATCCCATTCCATGGAGAAACTGCCAGAGTTCAGGGGAAGTGAAAAACCCAGAGGCCGTCCGGCTACAGCTAAACCCAAGGAAAAATTAGGTAAATGCGGTTGATACAAAGAACCCTCAACAGTAGCACATGAATTCACAGAGATACTGAAGCAAGACAGCAATTCAGAAAAATATGCAAGAACACAAAAATTAATATATTTATGACTAGTAACAAATGACTTGTCTCATCTTCTCTGTTGTAGAAACTGCAGACATTCCCCCAGCCATTGACTCTGCTGAAAAAAGAAACGAACTTCTGAAGTGTGAGTGCAGCTTCCTTATCGAGTACATTTTTAGGAAATGTTTGAAGTGACTTTTCCATCTCAGCCAAACCAACCTATTAAGACAAGACACAGAAAGGCAGGGAGTATTCTTTCAGATAGTCACTGTGGATTCCCTCTGGAAACCAAAATAATTATATCCCTGAATGAAGTTTCGGGAATATTATGTTTTTGGTCCGGCCGTCGCTGGATATCCTTTGTGTGAACGCGATAACTTGAAAAATATTCGGTTAGGAAATTCAATATTTTCCATATCAATGAATATCGGAGAGGAAGAACTGATTCGATTTTGGACAAATTACCATTTCTAGATTGCCCACAAGGGGCTGCTCAAAAGTGTAAAATCACTAAACACTCTTGTTCATATCTCTGGAACTATTTGTCTGATTGACTTGAAATCAAGTGCGAATGAAAGGTCATGACCTGGGGATGCCTCATGTCATGACATCATAGCTGTCTGGTTAAGGATTGGGGGCATTTAGGGATATACCTTGCTTCCGATGGCTAGGCATAAGCCTAGTTTTAACAAGAGGAAAGGGCCTCTGCTTCCAAATGAACGCCACTGTGCAAGTATGTTATGGTGTGATACCACTGATGACCAGTAACCCTGGATACCATAGATGCATACTAGAATTTTTCTTTTTTTTAAATTCTGGTTTCATTGAATTTATTGAGACTCTCTTAATGGTGTTCTGAGGCTCCATCTTCTTCATAATGTCAGTTGGAAAACCAATGGGTCACAGTGGCCCTACAACTTAAATATAGTCTCTGCTCTTGGCTGCACAATTGACCCTTCGCTAAGTCCCATCCTAGAACCACCACTGATCAATCATACATTAGCAACAGTAACTAAGAGAGGAGCGCCTGTCAAGCTTTCACCTCCAGAGCAAAATGCCTAAATGGTATGTGTACGGGACTTGCAAGTCCCATGAAAGATATCCAGAACATTTGGGTGATGTTGTATTTTTCGCCTTCCCAAAACTAAAAACACAACTGGAGACATGTCGAATATGGATTAAACAGTGTAGAAGACCTCACTCGCAGTTACTGTGCAACTATTATGTGTGTTCTAAGATAAGATGCTAACGCTAGCTAGCACACAGTTGTTTGCTACAAGACCATAGTACAGGGGTCACCAATCCTGGAGAGCTACTATCCTGCATGTTTGAGATAGATCTCTCTTCCAGCACACCTGATGGTCATTATCATGCTTCTGCAGAGCTTGATGATAGGCTTAAGATTTGAATCAGGTGTGTTGGAACAGGTATACATCTAAAACATGCAGGACCGTAGCTCTCCAGGACCAGGGTTGGTCACTACTGCCGTAGAAGAATTTTGATTGAAAGTTACTAATGTTTCAACATTGAGTTAGGTAGTTGTGTACCACTTAAGGCTAAAGCCATGACGTGGGAACAATATTCTGGTGTACTGTAAACAGATGGAAAATGTAGCATTTAGCAACTAGCTAAAACATATCAGATACCGAAAACTATAGGGAGTTATAAGTGAAAGTTAGCTTAAAATAAAACAATATATTGACTTAACCTGCGATGCAAGAACATTGTTGTTCCTATATACGTCTATTCTGTACTTGGATTGTCAAGACGTTGAGAGATTTGTGTTTACATGCCAGTGGGGATGAACTGCAAGAGAAAGCTTGCCAGGCCTTGCAACTGTAACTGTGGGGGGCAGGACTTAACAAAGGGCCAATTAAATCGCAATCAAATTAAATCAAATTTAATTCATACAGTTGCAGACAGCTGGGGTTTAAAGATTTAGGAGGATTTAGTGTGATGATGTTATATTGTTATATTTTTGTACATTCATACATACATTTGCATTTTTAAATAGGTTTCCCTTGATAACTCAGCAAGTAGACACATCAAAATCACAAGACTGCCCATAATGATCAGAATGACTTCTTCAACAAATTGTGCAGTTTTTAAGGAGTCCCTCATCTCAAACACCATTAATATCCTCAATTCAGAAATGGTTTGTGTCCTTTGTCCCTACCTGGCCCACTTTCATAGACTTCCTCAGAAATTGTTGAATGTTTGATTCCTAGAAGGATTCATCTTCTGATGCTATATGTTGATCTTCTCCAATTATCTACACCTCCAAATGCTGAACTCAATCCCATTTGACATCAGCTTGAACCACCAATATTTTCTACAAATCCTATCAAAGCTCTGATGCAGTTGGATCCACTTCTATATCATTCATGCATACAATACTGAAATAGTACCTTTAATACGTATCCAGCTCCATAGAATGACCAAACATGACCTTTAACCTGAGCTAATTTGATTATCATGGTGGAAAATACAGTCAAATCATTAGTTTGGACTTTTCAAATCTAAAAGAACATTCTTGTCCACCTTATAGATTCTATTGGTGTAAATATGTTCAACACTATATTTGTACATCAAATATATCAGCTGTAGAATCTACGAGGAGGGCAAGATGTTCAATTTGAAGGTCAACTAAGAAGGTTTAACAATGATCCATTCCATGTAGAAGTGCATGGAACATCCAACTGATCACCTAAACATGTCTGATTTACTAATGTTTGTTGCTCTTCTGATCAGAAGTATTTGTTGCTTTAATGGAACTCCTTTTCAGTTGAGTCACTCATGTTGCTATTAATCCAACAGAGTTCCAGACTTAGTATTACAGACATTATCAGGATAAAGGATCCATTTGGAGATGATGGATATGACTGTTTTACTACAGTAACTGAGTCATGCATCACTGTTACGACCTGAAGGTGAAACATATTTTAAAAGGACACCAGAGTCAAAAGGGTATCATTCCAAAAGAACATTTTTTATTATATTAGATTTCTTTTTTTGTACTTCAGCTTCTTTTCTATGTTGGAACATGCTGTTTTAAACAATCAGAAGAAACCCCTTTAAAACCCTGTGCCCAAAGTAACATAAGAAAAGACCAGAGTGGACCAGCAAAATAAACATAAGGATGGTGTGCTGGACAGGCCAACCCTATATGGGGCCATAGAAGCTGCCAGCGCACCCCTACCCTGTCAAAAAAACAAACCACAAAATAAGTCCTAATGAAAAGAAAAGCGAAAACAGGACATTCAGATCCCCATAGCCAAACAAAAAGAAAAAGCTAACAAAAAGCTAAGCAGGCATGAGGTAATCTGCGTGGAGTGGAGCGGAGGCACGCCCGGACATGCAAGCTCCCCACTGGATGCTGGAATAGCTGAGGAGGCGAAAGAGAGACAGAAATGCCCCACAGGTGCCTGACTAAATAGTGCAAGTGGCGCCAAACTAATTTAGTTTAAACATAAAAATAGAACTAATATTACAATGGGCAAAAAAATAATTAACCTAGAAAAATGCAATCAACTTGGCAAAGTATCTACAAAATTATTAATCAAAAATAGACAAAACAAAGTCAAAAAGAAGGAAAAGACTAGAAAAAGTAGTGTACAGCACCTAACAATCACTGAACATGGTCCAAAAGGATTTTATAGACAGAATTATGCATTTGACTGAGACACACACACCTTTTCATAAAATAAATTCAAACAGATAGGAGACCAGAACATGTCCTTTAATCCAGGAAGGATCATACTTTATGCTTTACTTTGAGATCTAACATATAATGTGTGTTGCAGTGTTTCCAACTCCTCAGTAAACAAATTATCTATTGTCTGTCCTGAAAGTCACTAGAAGTTGCTAAATGATGTCCTCACTTATTTTGCATAATTGGAAATGTAAATTTAATTGTATGAGCAATGTAGGAGAGAAGAATAACATTGTGTTTTGAGACAAAAAGTGGATATAAAAACAACTTAAATTTGTTTAGAACTCCAAATGAGACACCCTGGAGGAGTTACTTAGGTTATTTTATTTGTTTGGTTAGTTTTAAGCTTCATTTTCTTAAGTTTCTGTTGGTTTTTAACCTTACGGTCCACGTAGGAGACTACAACAAGTCACACTAAAACCTGAACATTTTTTACCATAACATTTTTAACTTTCAGTCTACATTAAAAATCGAAATGGACCAAAAAGAGACGATAGAGGAAACTGTCAATGTCAGTGGGACTGATTTCTGTTCAGTGCAAGTGATTTATTTTAGACAAAGAGTCTCGAGAATAGCTCCAAATACCTTTTATTGATAAAGAGTTTGTAGAGGGGTCTAAAAAAATCACTAAATATACCAACAAATTGGGTAAGGGTGTATTCACACCTGGAAAGTCCTTCGGTCCACGTATTTGATTCAGATTGAATGTGGACTTTGGGTTGGATCACATTCTCATTGCACTTTTTGCTAGTGGACCAAAACTTGTTCACAGAACCATGCATGTGACAAACTGTGCTGGCATTGGACAGAGAAGCCGGGGGTGGGGTCAGAGACATCAGGTGTTGATGAAAACAAACGTGGAGGTCCTAAGTACAGTTATCATTTTTGGAATATGCAATCTATTTTTACAGACACAAATTTACAAAAATAATGTTAACTGTCAAGAACAGCTCATTTGGTGCCTGTTTTGTATTATCGGCATCTGACCAAATGTCAATGAGACATTCAAGTGTCCTCATTACTCCACGTCTGTCCACGGCTCATGGCTGCTGCTGTTAGCTCTGACTACCCATGAGGCTCGGCTACTTCCAGTGGCTATGGTGGCTTGTCAAGCACAAAAAGGCGCATGGTTCCTTGGTTTGTTTGGGCTCGAGGCTGGTTATATTCACACCAGAAGTGAACCAGCCCAGAGTCTGTTTGGAAGCGGACTGAGACCACCGCTTCTTAGATTTGAATTGGAGTTTGCATGTTTGTGTTCACACCAAAAAAACAAGGTCCAGACTTTCCGGGAAAATGAACTCTGGTCCATTTTAAACAGACCAAACAAAGTAGGTGTGAATACACCCTAAGTTAGAAATGTATAACTCACATTGGACCTTTACAGCTGCAGACAGACTGTGGGGTTTTCTGACTGACAGGTAAACAGTTGGTGCCATTTAAAGGGAAAATGTGTGTTAGCATTTGAGTCATTTTTCAAAAGTTGTTAAATGATTCTAAACAAATTTGAAAGTATCTAAATTTGCAGCTAGGTGCTTTTTGAAATGAAGAGTTGCTAGGGTAGTCTGAAAAGTTGATAAATTTAGCAACAAAAGCACTAAGTTGGGATCAGCATGTGTTTGTTCAACACATCCATGACATCTGCCTATCAGTAGTGTTGTAAGCAGTTGGAATCTTAGCTTACCTCTTTGTTTTCTGTCTTTTCCAGATGGTACTGTCCTCACTTTGGATCCAAAGACAGCCCACAAGCGCATCATGCTGACTGAGGGTTTTACAAAGGCTTCTGTGTCAGATGAGCACATTAACTACCCTGACTGCCCACAGCGCTTTGCTGTCTGTTCTCAGGTACTTGCCTCCAAGGGCTTTTCTAGAGGCCGCCATTACTGGGAGGTCAAACTGAGCTGCAATAATTTCATTGGTATTGGTTTAGCTTACGGCAGCATGAACCGCAAAGGTCCCACAAGTCGCCTGGGCCGCAATGACGAGTCCTGGTGTGTGGAGTGGTTCAATGTTAAGCTGTCAGCTTGGCATAACAGCAATGAGACCGTTCTGGTCAATCCCACCCCTAAGCGTGTAGGTGTGCTGCTGGACTATGATGGTGGCACTGCTACGTTCTATAGCGTGGCAGACAGGGCTTATCCTTTCCATTCATTTGTGTTCCCCTTTGCCAGAGCTGTGTATCCAGCCTTCTGGATTTTCTCTAGTGGCTCTTCCATTTCTCTGTGTAAGCTGCAGGCATAAGATACACATGCACATACTCTTAAACATGCATGTTTCCGCAGAGACACACAACTATACGCAACTGAGGTTTTTTTTGTTTTGTTTTGGGTTTTTGTTTTTGGTATGTAACACTTGTTTGAAACTTAAAGATAATTTCCTCTTCATTTTTTGGTAACCAATTGAAATCCACACAAACATAACCATAAATTTACAATTATCATTACCTCTGAATTGTGTCTGTATCCTAGAAATATTTGTAAGTGACTGGTTGAAATAAACGAAAGTAAAAAATACGGGTAATCCATATACAGGTCAAACACAGTCCATCTGTTGGATCTGACCTCTTTACCCTTTGCTTGTATGTTCAATAAGGTCATTCTTTCATCATTCAAAGCATTGTTTCCCCATGCAGTTGAATTATTGAGTGAAACTGTAGTCACCACCATCACAGTAGAAATGGATGCCTATAGAGTTCTTGGTGATGGTAGCTTTGATTTATATCAGCTCCATCTATGGTTGAGAAGGCTGTAGTTTGCAGTGACTGCCTTTTTAGTAGGTTTTTCAGAACACAGTTAAGGAGATATATCTTGTGTTTCTAGCCTACATGTTCAGCATCAGAGAAAACACGGAGAATAATGCTGAGGGTGGGGTCAAGGCCATCCTTCTCTGTTCAGGGGTCTAATCAGTGATGCATCGAGTGGTTTGGTTGTGTTGGTTTTACGGTTTAAGGATTTTTGCCACTTCGTTGTTCAGAAGATTCCTAACAGAATACACACCAACACAGGCTATAAATGTGTATATTGTGTGCATAAACTGTTAGATTTGGTTCTTACATTGCCTGACTTTTAAATGTGCATCGATAAAGTAGTGAATAATTCACTTTACTTTTGGGCACATGGCAGACCAGTGTATCACTGTCATATCTGTATGAAGGAATGTGGCTATAAGGTCAACAGGTCTGGGCAATGTGATGAGATAACCCATCTACCTGGTAGTATATACTAGATACAAAGACAATGGACAGTCAGAACCTAAACTGTAACAAAAAAATCATCCACAAGAGTGTCACATGAGAGATGGACTGATGCAGAACAGTACACTGGAAAAAAAATCTACATCTTACCAAGTGTATTTTTCTCATTTCTAGTCCAAATATCTCATCACACTTAAAATAAGACATAATCACCTAAAAA
>JAPQRP010000001.1:32817036-32836826 GCA_037367295.1 Apogon hyalosoma
GTTTGACTCCTCCCCAAAGTGGATCCATGATCCTGAGGTCAGCAGACTCACATGGACACTCCTTCACCTGCACTTTTATCTGCTGTTCCAATGACAGCTCCACTTGGCCTTATGTTTTGGCTCATTGTCATGTTAGAACGTCCAAGACCGTCCCCTGAGCGTTTAGTTAGGGGATGGAAACTTAGGAGCACTACTGTACCTGCTGACATAGTGGTGATTCTGGATTGGATTTGCATGATCTTATGTCATGATTATTGTTACTTTTGTTTGCTTGGACCTCTGGGTAGGTGGCACTAGAAATAATATCTTAAAATTCCTGCTGGTTCCTACTTGGACACAGTGGAAACGCCAAGAAAGGTTGAGGTGAATTGATCTGATACTGTCAGTGGTAAAGCAGCATGGGCACTGTTAGACCTGGGCATTTGGGGCTTAAGCTGCAGATGTTTTGGCAGAAGCCCCAGATCTCTGAGCACAACATTTTGGTTTTGTTTGTTTTTAAAAAAATAATAAGTAGACGTTCCCTCCATCATTGGTGCCTGTACGGCCTATGCGTACCTCATGTGTACTGAGTGAAATTTGAGAAAGAGAGAGAGAGAGATGTATGAGATAGAGGACAGGGTGGGGGGTGACTGTTCAAACCCTTTTGGTGATTTTTTTTTATTAACGTGACTAGCAACAAATCGAGCAACTTTTTTCTGTTGTTACTGGTGACTTTTATGGTGTTTTGGAGACTGTGACATACTGTAACTGATCTCCATCATCCTAAAGCGGTCAGTGTCACAGTAGACTCCCATTGTGCGTGCACCCCCTACCTCCTCCCCCCACCAGTGTTCTGGGGCACCGCTACCAATTGTAAACCTATGGAAGGTAAACGTAATGGGCCCTTCAGAAAATAAATTGTGTGTGTGTGTGTGTGTGTGTGTGTGTGTGTGTGTGTGGGTGTGTGGAGGGGTACGTATTGTAACAATAGGGGTGTGTTTCATGAATGCCATAAGAACCGCAACAGGTGTGAAAACGAAAGTAAAACCTAACTTCGAATGTCCAACTGCCGGCTTCTATGCCTCTCTTTTACTGCAGACCTTACAAGAAATGTATTAAATGTATTAGAAGTAAAGGTGGTACCAGTAGTGGTATTTTATAGTACCTGGTGGTCCCTGCTCTCACACAAGGAAATGACTCGATACAACTTGAGAAAAAGCAGAATTAGCGTCTGTCAGCGCTGAGTTCACATACAGAGTTTGTGCAATATGTTTTGCTGCTGCTGACAAAATGAATAACTAAATGACAACTTCAGACAGTGAAGTATTACAGAAACTCTCTGAGCTGCTCTTCCGGCTTCTGAAAAGTGATGTGTAGTCTGATTTACAGAAGTCCTTTGATGAAGCAGAATAACATCGGAGTGTGATGTTTGGTTCATTAGAAGCCTTTGGTGGGACAAATAAGGCTGTCATCAAAACCCTCTGGCTCTTATACATGCGTTTATAGAGTTAGGTACATGTGGACTAGTGTATGTTTGCCTCATGTTGAATACATTTACATTCATGCAGCTGCTTGTGTGACCACTCATACCTACAAACTGCTCCTAATCAAGTCATGAAAATTTTCTAATAGTGAGCAAATACTACTGATGGATTTTTGGGTAAACTAAATAGAGTAGTCTTACATGACACTGTTTCTAAAACGGCGTTTTTCTAGACTACTTGAAAAAAACGGCAAAAATTGAGAGTACACCCACTTCTCCAGGGACCACTACACCACTGGGTGCACTGGTACTGTGGGGTTCTGCTGTACTTTGAACTGTGCTGTAGGCAGACACCGCAACCATTCCTGTCTCAACAGGGGGTTTACTGTATACACAACGCACTGTTCACTAGCAGGATCAGCTTGCTTTGCTTTGGCTCGGCTCTACTGACTCAACTGGCACTGACAGGTTTTTCCATCACAGCCAGAAGTGCGGCTGGTGAACAGGAAAGGTGGGTAATTGCTCAGGGACCCAAGTGGCCAACAAACTTTGGTCCACAGTGATGTCTCATAATACGGTGGCCTTAACACCTTTTATTTTAACAGCCAATGGATGACTGGCATTCATGTCAAAGTGGGAAACCTAAAGAGACTCCTTTTCATGAAATGATAAGCACTGGCCCTACAATGTAAGTTTAATTCCCTGCTCTATGTGTTATTAAAATGTTGTGTTCTATTTAAATACATTATTACATTACAATATTTAGAGTGTTTTATCATGCATAGGAAGAAAATAAAGAAACTAGAAGCTTTATTGTCATCATATTAGTACAAGGTATCAACATGACGAAATTCAAGGTGCTCTTCAGATCAGTGAAAACAAAATTAAAAATAACAGAAAACATATACTACACCCAAAATAGAGGTAGCTAAAAACAAGTAAAGGCAGATAAGTCAATGAAAGTATCTTAGACAAAATAAAAGTGGCTAAAAAAACAACACTTAACAATATTAAGGCAGACGTAGACACAGCATAATAAGAGCTTAATGGTGGTACTTGGGCAAATAAATAGATATATTGCATATAGGGCTGGGCGATATGAAAAAAAAATATCATGATCATTTTTTCATATCAGCCGATATTGATATATATCACAATATAAATCAAATCACTATTTTTTGACCAGCGTAAATTTTCTGTTACTCATAAGTTAGTTATGAAGACATCAGAAGGTTATTTTTAATTTAAATATGATTTATTTTCTGTCAGAGGCTGAACATGACAGATATCCTGGAGAACATTATACAACTGTTTCAGAGAAATAAAACAGGTACATATGTTCTGCATCATTTGGTGACAGACTATATAGGCTCATTTAAATACAGATGTACCTTATATTATATTTAGTCTAATCTGTGTCTGATATGTGTCCAATCTCAGTGCTGTAGTGTGTGCAGAAGGGGTTCATGGGTGTGTCAGATAAATCTGGTTCCATTTCACTGAGTAGAAGCAAAGTTATTGAATTTTAAATATGTATACATTTTCCGGTCAGCACTTTGCAGACGGTCCCTAAACCTTCGCTCACTAACTGGCTCCACATTCAAGGCAATGCCGTCTACTGATCATTAAGGACCGTTTGTTTGGATGTAAATGGGGTTGTAGTTTCCTCTGTGTTTCCAAAGCTGCATAGAGCCGTCATTTGTGTTTCAATGATTATTAACTGATGATCTATTGAGCCATGAAGTATGAATCTCTTATCAACTTTACTGCTGAGTGTTTGGTTCTTCATAGTCTACATGTATCTCCATATTGTACTGAAAGGCCAGAACCCAAACGGTTGGTACCCTACTTTTCAGTACCCTGGTCGCTCTAGTTCTCAGTCTCCTTTTCTCCTGTTGAACAGTCATTACCTTCAGCTGCAGCCTAAACATTAGCGTCTGTGCTGCGGCTGCTCTTACTCCTGTGCTGTGGGCGTCAACCTAACTTGCTGTGGCTCTAGTGTGATTGGTTCAGTGCGGTGCTACTTAATTATGATTGGCTGTTCTCACGTCTGTCAAAACATAGACGGATGAATTCTATCAAAATTATATTGAGCATGTTTCATATTTCTATCGAGGAAGGTTATATCGCAATATATATCATTATTGTTTTATCGCCCAGCCCTAATTAGTCATTAGGACTAAGTGATGTGGCCAAAAGAACATAAAACTTTTTTTTTTTTATTGCAAGACAGTACTACATTAAATTACTTACAAATGTGACAATGTGTATTATGAATGTGTATTCACATTCATAATATTGGAAGGAAAGGAAGAGAAGGGCAAAGGAAGAAAAGAAAGAGGAGAAAAATAAATTACTGACAAGATCCTTACTGAAATTGGTATTAGTGGAGTTGAATGTTGCCATATACCGACTGTTGGACTCATTTAATTACAGGCACACACTGTATACACACTATCTACAGTGCAAAAGCCCAAATGAGAATCTGCCTGCCTGCCCTGCATATCCACCTGTGATGTTATTCTGAGATGGAATCATGATCCACAATCTGAATCAATATTTTCTCTCCTCTTATAACATGTAGGTGAGTTACAACCAAACTGAAACAAGTCTTGTCCTAGTTTTGTCATTTGTCTGGAAGGCTTAGGCTGTGGTTTGAGGCTTTTTTGTTGCCATTGTTTTTTGAATGAAAATTCCCTTGTTTAGAATCATGTTTGACAATAATTTGATATAGCTAAAATAGGGCTGTCACACTTATTTTAGTTTATGCTCGGTATGATCTGAAGTGGGTTGAAAAAGAAAAATAATAAAATAACAACCTGTAAATAGGGCTGGGCGATAAAACGATAACGATATATATCACAATATAACTTTTCCTTGATAGAAATATGAGACATGCTCAATACAGTTTCGATAGAATTCATTCGTCCATGTTTTGACAGATGTGAGAATGGCCAGTCATAATTAAGTAGCGCTGCACCGAACCAATCATGCTAGAGCCACATCAAGTTAGGTTGACACACACAGCACAGGAGTAAGAGCAGCTGCAGCACACACTAATGTTTGGGGGGCATAAAGCGGGGGAATAATACATAACAACGGAGGGGGGGATAATTCTAAGAGCGGAGGGAGGGACTTCCACAACATATGCATTTCTCTCTCTCTGATGTCTTCACAACTAACTTATGAGTAACAGAAAATTTAAGCTTGACAAAAAATAGTGATTTGATTTATATCATGATACATATCGATATCGTCTGATATGAAAAAAAAAATCGAAATATTATTTTTTTCTATATCGCCCAGGCCTACCTGTAAATAATGACAACTCCAAAGTTTTATCTTTGTCTTAAAGTGAAAAAAAGTAATATTACATTATAAAAATGTGTATGTGTACAAACTATCCTTTAAAAATGTGAATAACATGAGCAACCATGAACTACCTGACATTTCTTAAGAAAAATAAGTGCAATTTTAACAATATTATACTTCATCTAATTGTTTACACATGGTTATTCATGTTATGGCCTTTATTTGTGTGATTTTCATGTGATTTAAGTTTTTTCTTTACACTAACACGAACAAAAATGTGAAGTTGTCAATATTTATATGTTGTTATTATTTTACTGGTCTGACCCACCTGAGATCGAATTGGTCTGTATGTGGAACCTGAACTAAAATGAGTGTGACACTCTTGACTGCTAATGTCTTAAAGGACTGATATTTGTCTTTTTTAAGTGGAATTCTTCATTTTCCAACCTTTCCCTGTGCTCTACATAAACTGTAAATGCTCTGCTTGGGTCTGAATTCTTCATTAATTTAACTCCACAGGTCCATCTTCAACTCTATTTCAGAGTAATGATACAAGACAGGTAGTAGACTGGTTCTATCCTGGTTCTATCCTGTTTAGACTGGTTCTATCCTGTGTAGACTGGTTCTGTCCTGGTTCTATCCTGTGTAGACTGGTTCTATCCTGTGTAGACTGGTTCTGTCCTGTGTAGACTGGTTCTGCTCCTGGAGGATTCTGCTGGGTTCTGTAAATTGTCTTGAGACTCTGGTTCCGACCAGCTCTATATGTAAGGTGTCACAAGATAACTTTTGTTATGATTTGGCACTATATAAATAAAATTTGATTGATTGATTGATATTTCATGCCACAGTACTCCAGCAGTAGCCATCACCTTTTATTATTGTCACATTATCCTGCAAAATTCATTAAAATGGTGGCATCTCTTCAGATATGGATTGTGTTTATGATCCCATATCTGCATAGAGTTACTCGGATTCTCTGCTCAGCTGTAAGGCATGTCTTCTTTTCATCATTAACAATCTAAGGATGTTAAGTGGACCTAGCTTTAAGTGGACTGTCATTTGATGCATAATGTTTCCATCTGAAACAAACTATAATGTGCCGATCTTGCAAATCCAGTTATAAAAACTCATAAAGACATAAAGCGTTTTCTCACATAACTTTTTTTTAGGTTAATATGAACTAAAAAAAAAAAAAAAGGCTGTGAAGTTCTGGTATATTGAACCAGTTTACTGTAATAGATTTTGGCAGATGCAGTGCGGCGCCTGAGGGGGAACAGAACATCAGACAAATGATATATCAGACCAAGAAGAGATGAGTGGTAGAAAAAAGTTTTGGGAGAACTTAAGATTCACTGATATATCACTCCCTCACTGGCCTTGCACTCGTTTCAAAACAACATTTATCTTAAAAGGGGCCCTGACATGTACAGTATTTCAGCTCCTGCCATCAAGTCATCACAAACATATATCTACAAAATGTATGTTTATTTCCAACACCATGTCTGAGGGGAGATCTATCAAAGATAAACTCATAAAAAGAACAAGTGAACAAAGAGTTGTACATTAACAGACAAATACAACTAAGTATACAGCATGACCAGTTGGTAGGAATTCAGGCCGTACAGTATGGTGTAGTAAATATGTAGAATTAGGCCCAACCCAGTTCACACACCCCCCCCCCCCCCCCGGCCCTTGCACCTGGCACTGTGTCTCAAGGGGTAGGGGTTGAAACATTCTCCTATGAAATGGTTCAACTCTTCCAGACCTGTTACGTCATCAACAGTCATCGATGATGCTATAAACAGATGCAGCAACTTTGTTTGCAAAAGAATTCACCATGTCGTCAGCAGCTGGAACCGTCTCTGTCGCATGGGCTTTATGAATCTTTTTACAGATACAGCCGCAGAAATGCGATGTGTGGTGCACAGGGGCTATTGGAACGGCTCTGTACTTGTGAACTTTCCTCCCTGGCTCTGCTGTATTTTTATCATTGGCTCCCATATACTGGGAAAAAAATGCCCGTTTAAAAACAAATAAAAAAAAAATACAAGATGTTTTTGTTTGAATTAAGCAAAAAAAAAAAAAAAAAAATCTAACAATGGAACAAGTGAACATTATCTTGGTAAGATTTCTTGAAATAAGATTTTCAAGATCTATTGTCTAAAAATAAGTTCTTATTTCTCACTGAAAAGTTACTCTTTAGGTGATTATGTCTTATTTTAAGTGTGATGAGATATTTGGACTAGAAATGAGAAAAATACAGTTGGTAAGATGTGGATTTTTCCAGTTTAGTGCCACATAATATGCAGATAAAACTGTTATTTAGATCCATGTGAGTTCAGTATGCAACTTCCATTTGTTTAAATAAATTTGCCCTTTGCAGTGAATGTCATTTCAGGCTTCTTTAAGGTAACACCGGTTTACTGTATCAACCTATGTCAAACACATGAAGAAAACATTAGGAGACACCCTTCAATCAAGCTATTCACTGTAGCAGCAATAAAATACAGATGAAACAAACCAAACTCTTAGCAGTTTTGGTTTTTTTTTTCCCCCCCACACTGTGGTTGTATAATTGGGCTTTCACTCATTACAGCAGAGCCACAGGAGGTAGTAACCAGGTTAGGGCAAAGGGGAGGGGCTTAGTATTAGTAAGCTTTGCTAACTTTTTCATTTTTAATGAATGTCAGCGCTGAGATCCTCTTTGTGGAGGAGGGTCTCTTCAGAAGACACAGATGTGGTGTGAGATAGTCCTAGTGCTACGGCTGTAAAAGCCCTGTTTCCATCTGTTTTCATGGTAGTGCTGACATAGGTCCTTTGTTTTTTGCACTCTCATTTGCATTGCCCAGACTTATAAAGTCACTTCCTAAACTCTGACGGGCTGATGAGAACAAAAGTCATATAGACATGGTTTTCAAGTCCTTCCAGTTTCTCTTTTTCGTCTTTTTGTTTGATATTTAGATGTGGAGTTCAAGTTTAAAAAACTATCAAAGGAGAAGGGGATAGCATGCAGCAGACGCATGCTATGCTGCATAGACATAAAATGTATAGCAATTTTATATCTATGTTTCCACCGAAGGGGCCAAGGAAATGCAGTTGGCTTCTCAGTCAGGTTGATTGTTGTGTGACAGTTTCCGCTGTGTAAGATGGTTTTGTTGAAGTACATCAGTGACAGTGATTTGTTGGTATAAACCTTCTGTTGGCTGTGAAATGACTGACTGCCAGGCAGTGCAGATCTTAAAACTATGTGTGTTTTGAGAAGCCTAGTACTGTTTCCAACACGACTCTTAGTTCTTTGTGAAGTCAGATCTAGTCCCGGCTTCACCTCACCTGAGCCTGTCCTGCAGGTTGATTTAACTGAGACGCTGGGAAAGGTTCCCATATTACAACGGCAGTGGGGAAGGACTCAGTGAATAATATATGAGGATCCTGTATTTCCCTGCATGTGTGAAGAACTCTGAACCTGTAGTAAAATCTATTGTTTTGACTGCCTACCTTTGCTCATCTCTGCAATGGAGGGCTTTGGTTTGACCATTGAGTGTATATGAAGATGGATTAAGCCTCCTGCCTTCATGTACAATTGAAGCCACAGTATTGTAGTTACAAAACTGTCTTCTTGCTTCTGTGATGCATTTTTGAAGAGGGCCTATTGATCCATGACACATCAGTATGGTCAGTACCACACATGTTGAGATTCAACATTTGCACTATGGATTGGTTCCAAAAAAACATGTAATATCTCCAGAAAGTGAACATAAGAAGGATTTATATGGTGAATGGTGCATGGATCTTCCCAGGTACTACCTTTATGGCCCTGAAATACTCTGGAAAGCAAAACACACCTATAGTGTGTTTAAACCAGAGCTGCCAAGTAAAGATACAGGAGTGGGCCATAGCATATTTGTGAAACATTTGATGATTGGTGTATCTGGCATAGTCAGTGTTGGTCCAGTCCACATCCAGTACTCAGGCTTCATGACCTATACTGTAACCAGGCAGATTCCACTTCTCAGCTTCAGTTTTAGTGAGCTGTTTTGCAGTCCATTTTAATTTGTAGACTGTTTTCTGAGGACATGTCTATTTCTGATATTGATTTGACAGTTTTATTTTCAATAGCCATAAATGATGTAACTGCAGTTGCTTCATAGAACATTTGGCTTTCTGCTGTTGTAGAATTCAGGCTGTCATTTTCTTACTGTTTTTTTTTCATCTTGTACTGAAATAAGATTCATTATTGTTTTTGCTTCATTTGCATCCGATATATTGAAATGTTCAAATGCTGTCACTTTGGTGATTGTATTCAACAATCTGTGGTGTTAAATAGTACTCATGGTTTTGTGAGAGTACAATAATATGATAATAAGGAGGCTTTGCTTCTATAATCTGCTGTGAGCAACTTTGCTATCGTCTTAATTCCATATTCATTCCGTTCCATATACAGTCGTGGAAAAAAATTATTAGACCGTCAAAAGTAATCAGAAACAATGGTCATTCAATCCAGTACTAACGCCTGTATGTATCATGTGACTAAAACAGACAGAAAAGAAAACATGGAATGCCTAAAAAGCACTGTTTTTGTCAGTACAATGACAGATATTGATGGAAGAACTGAAGTGAGTTTGGTTATTATCAAGAAAACATGGAAAATGGATAGATATCAGCTCTGAAATTAAACTCTTTTGAGCTATTTTTATTATTATATTTGTCTAAACAAATGTACCTTTAGTTGGACCAGGCATTAAAATGAACAAGAAGTTGAAGAAAACAAGGGGTGGTCTAATTTTTTCCGTGACTGTATCTTCAGATCCTGCTCAACCGTATCCACAACAGACATTTTGACTGGTAGCAGAGCATGCACCAGAATGATTAAAAATTCACAGGCTAAATTGTAGGTGTTCAGGTTCCAGGATTTTGTTGCGGTTGTTCCGGTGCTCTGTCGTGACACTGTTAGGAACAAGCCCGTCATTCATGTCATCAGGATCGTATGTGTTTTTCATACGGAGATGAACCAAAATGTCTGCTGGGGAAAAGGTGGAAGTGTATGTAACAGGACATTTGTGAATTTAATACACGTGACATTGATGTCTTAAATACTGTTTTGCTTGTATTATATTAATGAATGTGAATATTGGATTTAATAAAAGCGTTTCCCTCAGATGTTGGTCCTTTTCACTGTCTTTCATATCCAGGAGTAACAGGTGACAGATTAAAAACATCTTATTTTCATACTACTTTATCAATTAATTTCAGAGAACAGTAGATATTTACACTCCCTTTACCATTTGTGTTTTCCACAGACTTAAATTGTTTCAGTTGTTTATTTTTCTATTTTCTAGTGTTTATTCCTGAAGCCAGTTATTTTTCCTTTTGGAGATGTTTTGATTTGAGGTATTTCAATTATTTTCTATTTTCTTATGTTCATTTTTGTTGATTTTGGTGAATATTTCTCTTAATATATTTTTTGTTCATTTTCTTATTTTATTTATTATAAAATAAATCTTTATCGTCACTGTTACAGGACCAATGAAAATCCATGGAGCAGCTCATTTCTGTTCAGCAGCCTTTTGAAAGTGCAAATGAAAGACTCCATATAAACAATGTGCTGTGTGCTTTTAATCCCCCTCGGCCAAATATAGTGTCAATTCTACTGAAAGTTCTCACCCAATAATTTCGATTAGATTGTCTTTGTTTAAAATTTATGACATTTATATGTGGAAAGTACTCAGATATAAGTGCACAAAGCCATTTGACCTTGGAAAAAATAGGTCAGGGTCACCTATTTTCAGTATTCTTCTGCTCCATGGCAAAATGCATCCACAGTATGAATATGGTGCAGATATGTTAATGAGTTCTTCAGATAATGTGATTATGTTGTTGAATGGACAGATGACAAAATGATTACAATACCCCTTTGGCCAGAAGTTGGCCGAGAAAGAGCTGCTGTTGTCGTGCATCTGTTTATATTAAAGCCAAGACAGACATCAAGCCTCATGGATATAAGATTTTAAAAAAAAAAGAACAGGTTCTGGTTCGAGTGTAACATCAAATGGTGTGATTTCATTTTCCACAGGAACCAGATATTCTATTAGAAGGATGTAAGTTGGATAAATGTCAGTTTATAACTGTACAAAAAGAGAGGGCTTTATTAGTATTTGTGGTACTTTCTCATATTTGTCATTCTTCATCTAGTTCATACAATATATTTGTGTATGATTGTCAGTGCAAAGAGAGAGAGATGGGAGAGGAAAGAGTGTAAGATCAGGAAGAACCAGGTAAGAAAATGGATGAAAGAATAATGGCAAAACAGGTTCTTCCTACATTAAATACTTTCTGGAAGCACATGTACACTTCAGTTTTATTTGTAAAGCCCTATATCACAACAAGGTTGTCTCACAGGGCTTCACAGAGTTAGTTGGATATAAACATCAGTCAAATAAACAGCAGATGAAGGAAATGGGTTAATGTCCCGGGCATCCCCCGTCCTTAGACCTTCCTTCACGGCAAAGAAAAACTCCAAAAACCCAGTGAGAAAAGAGAAACCTCGGGGAGAACCACAGTGAAGGAGAGATCCACTCCCATGGACGGACAGACTATAGATGAACCAGGACTGATGGGCGTCCATTTGTGGGTGAAGTTCCAGTCTGTAAGGATGCACACTTAACACATATTGATGGATTTCATTCTAAACAGGACACAAGTTTATTTGTATTTATTTGTATTATGTAATACAGACAAAAAGGAAAAAGGCAGACAAACATTGAAAAAGTCCATCTCTGTTCATGTGTTCTACATGTGCATTTCAAATAAGTCCAAAAATAAGTCCAAGGTCTATTTTTGGTATTTTTAGTCCTTGCTATAGGGGCTTTTTTACTCTAGAAACATACATATACTGTTTATGTGTGTATATGTAAATGTGGATGAGCTGCTGTATCAAAATTAGTTGACCTCCAGAAATTAGGATATATTTATTTTGTGATTCCAGTCCATTCCTCTTTTACTGTGGCTCAGCATTTAAATAACTATCAGATTTGATGGTTTAGTTACCATTTCCCCTACCCAGAAAGTGTGATGCTTTTCTTTCACAAATGTGGGAAGGTTTGGTCTGAAATTGCATTAAAATGTACAAAACACTGAAATTTCTCTTGTCTGGTTGGCCAGGACTCTGGGTGCTCAGCCCCCTAAACCTCTGATCCTGAAATAAAACAGTGAAAATCAGGGTAAAAAGTGAACCAGGTTACTTTCCTATAAAATCATAATTTATATTTCAGAATTGCAGTTTTCACACCATTTTATCTTTCAATCTATGATCTAGTAGCACTCATGGATCATTCTGCCATAATAGGCTTTGAACAACTGTAACAGCTCACAGCCCAGTTTAAATAAACTGGATTTCCATCTCCTGTTTGTATTTATTACATGATGAAAATAAATTACGAGTGTCAATAAAGGTCCAGTTGACTATGAAGAAATACATTACACAAGTATAGCAGGTCTAAAATTGGATATGGACTTAATATTATATTGTACCCTTTATTATTCTGGATGGTCCCACTGAGACAGAAGATCTCTTCTTCCAGGTTCATATATAACAAACACATATATAGTATAATATTGTGAACATATTCTGTCTGTCCTGTTGGTTTTAGGTGGAAAAAAAATCCTGTAGACAAGAACTAAGAAGTATGATTTTTGGCTCAGGTTCCCCTGGTTTAGAAAATCAGCTTCCTGAATGAATTATCAGAAGTGGAGCCGGGATCAGCAAGAAATACATCTTGTAAAATTGTCTTAGTATGTTTTTTTTAAAAGAGTAAATATGGTGCTTTTGTCACTGGTAGCAGGAACATGGAGCATTGTGCATAGTTAGCCTCATAGCATAATTGCCCAAGTCATATTTTTGGCTTAATTGTGATATTTGAGTAACTTTATTAACACTTCTGCTTCATTTTATGCAGATGTCACAATTTAGCTAAAAAATATGGCTTTGGTAATTGTGCAAAGAGGCTAACAATATGGTGTGAACCTCTAACTGTAAAGGCATTTTTTCCCCTTTCAAATTGTAAAAAAACAGGTTGTCTAATAAAGAAAAAAACACAACACAAGGTTTATATATGAAAATATTTATGGGAATGTCATCAGATTCAAAAGATCACTTACATTACATTCACATCCATCAAAATCTGTTGACATTTGCAGTAGCAAATTCACCAAAACCCTCTTCACTACCATTTTTGTAAACACTATACTTACATGATTGTTAAAAATAAAACCTTAGTTTATCCTTTTACAGTGGACTCATCCATTTCTTTTTGGCAAAGGCCTTTCAAGGCTCACTCAGATTACATGACTTTGACTTCTTACACATTCTCATCAGTCTTTACGGTCACTTTGCTTTTTGTGTGTACAGATACTTGACAGCAAAAGTAAATTCACAAATATACATGTATTTCTATATTAGATAATTGTAATGAAAGCATTTTCATACACATAACACAGTGAAATGTGAGCAGCAACTGGATATGAAGTTCAGTTTCCCAGTGCTAAAAAAAATCATCAGTCAAGGACAGGGTTAACGCATTTCCTACACATTGTCTTAAGTCTGCAACACATACTGTTTCATGCCTGCAAGGAGGAATTATTACTAAGAAAGGAGTGAGACCTGGGAATATTCCGAGCATCTTCTAACATCACACTCCTTTTCCTCCATCACTCACAAACCCGGTAAAGCAGCCACGCAAAAAAAACAAAACAAAACTGGAGTTAAATCTAGAACTTCTCAGTTTTGTGGCTAATTTGAAATTCAACATCCATCTCACATCCGTATTTTAATTTAACCTTTAGTTGTTTAAAAGTTGCAGCATTTGTTTTAGTTTGGCCACTACAGGGAAAAGCACTGATTTAACCCATAAAGACCCGAACATCCAGGGTCAACCAAAATAAAATGTTTAATAACTTCTGAACCACTAAACTTAATAATACCTATAAATAATTGATGTAAAATATAGTTATTCATCTTTTCATGGTCATCAGATATGATCCATTTGGATGTTCAGAGGCACCGTAGTTACTGTGGAAACACCGTCATCTTCTACAACACTGATTCACCAATAAAATACACACACTGGGATTTATAGATAGATTTGCTGAAAAAGTCATGTTTTCTTCTGTTTTTTTCTGTTTCTGATATAATAACCCTCAACTTTAATCTGAGCTTTAATGAACATGTACATTATCAGTGAATTAAATATAGGAAAATAGCAGATTTTCACTGAAAAAAGACAAAATAAAGGTAATATTATTATAAATGGTGATAAATCACTTAAGAAAAGTTAAATTGGGGTTAAAAAACATTTGGGAGCTGCCACAAAAGTAGCACTGGGTCTTTATGGGTTAACTGAAGTATTTTGGCCTTAAATATACAGGTCTATATTAAAAACAGATTTGTCAGTGCTAATAGGACATTTCACAAACTAGTGGTATGAGCAGCACTCGGCTCTGATAGTGGCTAATATCAGGCTTCTGAACTGGACAGAAATACAGGGTGTCCCAAAAAATTTGACAATTTCATTCCCTAAAAATTTGTTTAAAATTTGTTTGCTCTTTTTGTTCAAAAAAGGAAGATGGATTGGCTGTGCTAATGATGGAGACCTATTGAAATGGCCCCCACACTCACCTGACCTAACACCATGTGATTTCTCTCTGTGGGGGTCTATATCCCACCACTTCCCACGTGTAGAGGAACTCAAGAGGGGAATCTCTGAGGCTCTGAAGAACGTTACACACCACATGCTGCAGTGAGTGTGGCAGGAACTCCACTACTGACTGGATGTGTGCTGTGGCGCACACACTGAACATCTGTAATAACTTTGGAACATTATACAATTACCATCCCCCAGACTTTTTCATTTGAAATTTGTAGAATAAAATTTTTTAAATCCTTTTAAGTATCATTTCTCCTGACCATGTAGTCACTCCGATACAGACATCTCAAATGTCAATTTTTTTGGGACACCCTATATATGTGCTTAAATCAGCTCTTATTTGAAGTGTTCTATTCACTTTCAAATGTATTGACAGATTACTTTGTCTGAAATTTTGAGCTCAACGGTGACTTTATTCTTTGCTGCTGAGCACTCAGATCCTGTAAACCTCCAGATTCATGCTACTAGTGCCACTAAGAACCTCCAACTATCCATCAACCCAACTGCATTGGAGTCATTTCAGTGCAACACACGTAACTGGTAAACACAAATGAAAAGATAAATGTTCATCAAGATGTCTGTGCAAGAAGACATTCACAAACAAATGAACAACAGTGAAAGCATGAGGCTTGGCTACCTGCCCGTTAGGTGCATATTCTAACAAAGCAAAGGCATCACACGACTAATAACGATCCTCTGTTTTCAGCCGGTCGGGTTCACAACGAAGCATAAACTAACATTCTACAGTCTCTTCTTATATGGCTGTGATCAACAGGTAACCAGGAGAACAAACAACAAAAACAAAAAACATCACCCCAGACACAGAGGAGCAGAACCAAATGTCCTACAGGGTGGACTTCAGCACACGAACACCCTCCTACACACACTAAATGGGTCAGGTGTTGGGGTTTTCCCAAAAAACACATTTCAGCGGAGGACTTCAGAGCTCAGGTAGGGGTTTCAATTAAAAGACAAAATCTCACATTAGCCTGGACAAAAAAAATAAAACAATAAATGATCATGAGTTTGTTTCAGATCATATTGTGATGTCATTTTAAACTTCATAGAGATCATTTTTATTGATCATCAACACAGTATTGTACTGCTAAAAATTATTGTTACTGTAATACACCTTTTTTCTTTTGGGGTGTTTTCCTCATTCAACTTTACACATACATATATTTAATGTGGAAATATTTTATCATTAGAATAGTTTTCAACGTTTGTCTTGATTTTTAAATCCAGGTTAAAAACCTTCCTCTTTTCATGTGCTTATGAGTAAACTCTTTCCAATCTTGTCTTTTAAATGCACTTTTTTAATTTGTAATGTCTTGCTTTACTCCATTTTAATTTTAATGCATGATTTTAATCTAATTAATGTCTTTCTTTTATTCTGTGAATGCATTTTAAAAGCACATTTTATCGCTGACGAGTTTAATGTATTTTTCCCGTTTTTGATTTTAATGTAATTACAATGTCTTGTTTGTTTTTTTTTTACTTATTTTGTTAGATGCCTTTGTAAAGCACTTTGAGTTACCCTGTGTATGAATAGTGCTATTTTACTCAGCCTTTAAATGAGAAAGAAACAGTATCGACCGATTGACATTTTTATCAGCCATATCATTCAGCTTTAAAGTCATATCACTTTCCAACACCGCTGTGACTGTAAGAAAACCAGGATGAAAAAGCAACTATTAGACCTGAGAAAAGTCATTTGAGTTGGTTAGGAGTTGGTTTAACAGCAGCTCCACCTCTGCTTTGTAACGGTGGGAGAAACCCTAATGAAGATGCAGCAGCGAGAAAAAAATATCAACAGGTAGATTACATCACCAGACTGTAACACAGAAAACATGCTGTGAAGTTTTGAAAACAGTGTCTAAGTCTGCCCCCTAGTGGCAACGGCTACGGAGGAGCGGTCAGTAAACAAAAGTAAATAACTCAATGTGACAGCATAATCTCATCAGCAGTTTTCAGTATCAATAATAACATTAAAGATAAACTCAACAATTCTCTATAACCAAGCTTACTCTGAACTATTTCAGTATCAAGTGCCAAAAAACAAAATAAAACAGTGCAACACACCTTATGTAAACACAACGCCAAGGAAAGGACAAACAAAAGGTTTTACATGGAGGCAAAAACAAGGATGACCTGACAACATTCAAAATAAATCTGGAGAAAACAGGCGTGTTTCCTGTAGTTTAAATATATGAGGAGTGTGGGATCTGCAGGAGCCGGTGCAGCATGAACGAAACAACCAGTGAAGAACAGAAGACTCAGACCGGCTCCTACACACAGGACCGGCAAGCACTCGTTCATGTTATTTCACCATTAGCTACAGTGACATACAGTCATGGAAAAAATTATTAGACCACCCCTTGTTTTCTTCAATTTCTTGTTCATTTTAATGCCTGGTCTAACTAAAGGTACATTTGTTTGGACAAATATGATAACAAAAATAGCTCAAAAGAGTTTAATTTCAAAGCTGATATCTATCCATTTTCCATTTTTCCGGATAATAACCACAATCTCTTCAGTTCTTACATCAACAGCTATGGCATTGTACTTAGTCCCCCCCCCCCGAAGGGGAGGCGAGGGTATTGTTTTCAGTTCGTTTTTTTTTTTTTTTTTTTTTTTTTTGTCAGCAATTTTACGCAAAAACTACTGGACCAATTTCCATGAAACTTTCAGGAAAGGTGTGAGGTGGTCCAGAATAGATCCCATTAAATTTTGGTGAATGTAGGTCAAAAGTCAAGGTAACCAAAAATGTGTTTCTGCAATGATAAGATATTAGACAAATCAGGTAAAACCTTTGCGAGGGGCGGGGTTTGTTGTGCCTGGCACCACTTGTTAATACATAACCATTGTTTTTGATGACTTTTGATGGTCTAATAATTTTTTCCACGACTATATGTGCACTTTTCTTTTGTCTTAAGATGATTTTTTTTATACATAATTTTGGTTAAAACACATTTAGTTTGCACTAATTTTTATTTAATGTGCTCATTTTACTCAACAGAAGTCAGGTTGTGTTATGTTCTGTACAGGATTTTCATCATGTACATTTTCATCTTTTATGAAATTTTTTGTCGTTTTGCAAAATTTTCATCTTGCTTTGTGTTTATCCTCCTGTCCTGCATCATCTTTTCAGTATTTTCATCTTGTGTCATTTTATTTCATCTCATCTTTTAGGAATAATTCAGAACTTACAAATAACCGTTTTCTTCAACTTTCAATCATTACTAAAAATCAGCCTTGAACTCAAAAGGAATGAATCAATATTTACCGCAATACACTTGGAAACTATGAGAATTCTTATCGTGATACCATTTTTGCCCATATCGCCTAGTCCTACTGACAAACACCTGAAAGCCCGACAGCTCATCCAAGCTGACTTAGAAAACAGCAGACATATAAAACTAAAAAGAATTCTACATTTCACCCACTGTCAAATAGTAGCGATTTCTTTTAGAAAATATTTGTGTTTAGATCTTTCACTGTCTGTGCTCTTGAAGGAATTAACTTTCATGAATGGCCATCTCCACGTTAGAGACACTGCTGTTTTCTCCTGTTGCTCATTTCCACATGGCTTTGAGTAGGAGGAGGAAATGGCTGCATAAATACAGTATAATTTATTTATGTATAATATCCTATGGCACAAGGGATCAGTGCAAATTTGATCTATCTTTGTCTAAAACATTCACCTCCTCCCTTGGGGATGTGGAAGGTGAACTGCCTGAGCTCTGTATATAGGGAGATAAAAGAGGAAAAACCAGCCCAATGTAAACCAATCCATGTGAGCTCGACACATGAAAGGATGACAGGGAAATGACGCATGTGTTTCATCAAATGGATCAGAGGTTAAAGTGTGTTCAAAACTCTGAGACGATGACTTAACTGGAGCCGGTGATTTACAGAAGCTGGGCCGAGGAAAGAAGACAGAGCGCCAAGTAAGAGGAACTCTGGGATTGTGTGATGAGGGGCGGCTCATGCGTGAGCAGAGGCTGGTCCCGTGGGCCTGGGGGAATCGTGGGGGGTGGGGCTCTCTGTTTCTGAAGCGCTGGAGTCATCGTCATCATCGTCGTCGGTCTGCTCGGCGCTGTGGTACAGCATGAGGGCCTGGGTCTTGTGCATGATGGTGATGGTGCAGGGGCCCTGCGCCCACGGCTCCCCGTCCACCTGCATAGGCATCTTGGAGCTCTTCAAAACCAGCTGGAGACACACCCAAACACATTTACACTGTGGGAAATCACCAACACCTTATATGCTGTTGTGCTTTCAGTGCCTTTCTGCAAACGTATTGGTCCAACAGATTTAGTCAAAGATGGATGTAACTGCAAAGGAACTCTGTAATATTTTTGTAAACCTAATATTATCATTAAAGTGTATAGAAAGAAGAGTTTTGACAAAATGACAATGATGTCAATGTACTGACATATACATGTAAATGTTTTTGTGTGTCTGTATGTAAAGTCAGACTTTGGAACAGTCTGGACATCCAACACAAACAACACCAAATAATCCACCGATGGAACTGCTCTATAAACAGGTCCCAGTATGAAGATAGAGGATCTTAATACTTCTGTTTCATCAATATTCTGTCTTATAATATTAATGTATGCTTGTTGTTCCTCATCTAGTTGATATGTGTTGTCCCTTACTTTCTGGTATTGTTCTTCCTGTTGCTGGTCTGTGCTATTCTTTAGCATTAGTGCTATTGCAGTTTTCTTACCATTGTTCGTATGTAATAATAATAATGTAATTTAATGGTTAACTGTTACCTGTGGTAACGCCACCATGAATGTACTGTATTTTTCATACACATTTTGGTTATACGATGTAAATACTGTTGAATGAATTTATTATAATCTGGTATATGCCTATTTGTTCACTGTCCTGGCTTAAAGTCTAAAGACAGGAGTGAGTATTTAAAACTTCATTATGTTAGGTCATTGATGAGAAATGGGGGTGGGATTAAATACATTTTCTTCTTCCCACTCCTTTTCAAGTGTAAATGAATGGATTTTGAACTTGCACTTATTCTGTTTAAAGCTCGAAATAAATGAATGTATTGCATTGCAAAGACTTATACATACTTTTTAATTAAATAATATTAAATATAAATATGTAAATAACACACACACATATACGCACGTGGACAAAATTGTCGATACCCCTGTTAGTGAAAGAAAAACCCACAATGGTCACAGAAATAACTTGAATCTGACACAAGTAATAATGAATAAAAATTCCATGAAAATTAACCAATGAAAATCAGACATTGCTTTTGAATTGTGGTTCAACAGAATTATTTTAAA
>JAPQRP010000001.1:32857570-32873661 GCA_037367295.1 Apogon hyalosoma
GATAGATAGATAGATAGATAGATAGATAGATAGATAGATAGATAGATAGATAGATAGATAGATAGATAGATAGTACTGCCATCTAGTGGACAGCTCCTACGTACTTCATAATCACTACTGACTACACACATTCATTTATGTACTAATAATGTTTTTTTCCCCACATGCCTCCCCACTGGAGACAAATTTAAGTCTATTTGATTCATTTCTGTGTGGATATTTTTTCATCACTAAAGAGCATTTATTCTCTTTGTGTTTCATGAGCAGGTATTTGCCACATTTTGTGGGTGACGTGCTGGAGGAAAAGGAGGAGAATGTCTCCTTCCTTCACCTCTCTGGACTCTGGACCCTCAGAGTAGTTACAGGCTCAGGAAGAACAGAAGGCTGAGGAAGATGAAG
The DNA here is from genome assembly GCA_037367295.1 of Apogon hyalosoma. NCBI lineage: Eukaryota > Metazoa > Chordata > Actinopteri > Kurtiformes > Apogonidae > Apogon > Apogon hyalosoma. Next base: position 32,857,970 of record JAPQRP010000001.1, read on the forward strand.
AAGCTGGTGGTGTTTTTGCTGTGTGTGGTTCTGCTGGCCATCTGCACAGGTAGGAAAAACTCTCCAGAACTGGCCCCATTATGTGATTATTAATTTGAAATTTAAATGCAAAGTGTCTGTTTTTACCCAGATCTAGTAAATTCAAGCTTTTAAAGAAGCTAACTGTAAAGTAAGGGTTTTGTGTATAATGAGAAATCTGATAATCCAATTTAGGCTAATTTTACTGCAGGTTGTTATAATGCAACTATTTTTAGATGCTAAATCACAAAAATAGAGTTAAAAAAAAGAAAATCTCTCTCTATTTTTTTTCCCAATTAATTTTCACAGTCGCAATTTAACTTCCCACTGCACCTTCAGATCATTGCACAATTTTTAGAATTGATTTCTTTTCAGCATGCAATTATGTTTTTATGTTTGCACAATACCAAATCAGATGTCATTTAATGTGTGGAAAACAGAAAGGTATTCTTTTTTAATTTCAAATGTGAAGAATGTTTATCATTTATTGTTTGTTTATTGTTTTTACAGATCCCCATTAGCTTCCACCATAGTGGTTGCTACTCTTCCTGGGGTCCGTTAAAATACAAATACAGTTGCAAAATACATACATAAGTAAAAACAAGTTTACAATTCATTGTTATCATCAGCAAGCTCAACATATCATCTCAACATATAAACCTTAAAACATTTAAACTTCTATCTTTACAGCAACTTGGATTGCAAGAGTCAAAACAATCATTTGCATTACTGTATTTCCTTGAGTAGTTCCTGTTTCTTGAATGAATGTAAGCATTTAGTGTGTGTAGTGTGTGTGATTGTTTTGCTACATTACTGTGGGTGTTGATGCAGCAGCAGCTCCTCTGGGCTTGTGCTAGACAGAACCTGGATTGGTTTTTCCAGCAGCTCCTTCTGGTTCAGATCCAGTCTGGCTTCCTGCTGGGGTCATGTGCTGCACAGGGGCCCGGACTCCCTGGGGAGGGAGGAGGATGAATGGACACTTTGTTAACTTCCTCTAAAGTACCCTACCTGTCATTGCAGGCCTGGGTCTGAGAGAGAGAGGGAGGCAAAGAGCCCCCTCGTTCCTGGTCCAGGGTGGATGTATGTGTTTGTGTGTCAGAATTAAGCAGAGCAGCTACCTCGGGACCTGGCTTTAGGGGAATAAATAAACTCACATGGACTAGTTAAACAGTTCAGGCTCAACCACACAGACAGTGGTGAAAGGTTTATTCATGGCTATGAACACAGCTTTCAGTGTGAGGAATGTTGCCATGATCAGCCAATCCACGGCCGCCGAGCAAACAGCTGTTACGCTCATAGCAGCAAACCAAATAACTGTGGCAGAGGGTAAACTTAGAGCAGACGCTTTAGGTTCCAAAGTGTCAAGAGGAAGTACAGATAGAGGAAACTGCTGCAGCACAGGCGCACAAAACCAGAACAAAAACACAATATACTGTAACACTGCCATTTACCAGTTTGGGATAAAAAAGTACACCTACCTACCTACCTACCTACCTACCTACCTGCTTACCTACCTACCTACAGTACCTGTACAGTAGGGTGCAACAGTCTCAGGCTAACTTTAGCTTTTTTGTGATGAGCAGACAGATTGATTCCTCAGTCTCTATATAAATATTCTGCAGATATTCTTTTTTTTAATAAATATTTTTATTGAAAAATATGGCATATTAAAGACAGAAAATCAACATTTCAGGAAATATAAATTTGACAAAGAGATAAATGTCATAGTTGTTGTTTGTGCATCACACAAAAAGATTTTTTTTTTTTTTTAACAAAGTATACAAGAGGTAAGCAAACCTACATAAAAAAAACCCTATAAAAACATACATAGAAAATAAATAATCAAGTAATATTAAATATATAAAAAGAAGAAGAAAAGTATATAATAATAAAATTTTAAAAAATGTAAAAAAAAAACCCAAAAAACAAGAAGGGGGTCCATCAATCACAAGAAAAGAATGGAAGTGATTTGAAGAAAGTTCAGAAGGACTGCCATTTACTGTAGAACTTAGAGGGAACAGCTCTTAAAGAATATCTAATCTTTTCTATTTTTAAGAAAGACATAACATCCCTAAGCCACTGAGTAGTGGAAGGAGTCTTTGTGGATTTCCAACAAAGGAGAAGGTGCCATCTTGCCAAATAATGAAGTGAAAGTTCTGCAAATATTCAGCAGAACTGTGTAGACGTCTTATGTTGCATTCCAGAGTCTTGGGAGGTAGAATATATCTCAGTTGGAGTTAACTACATCCCACCTCAAAGTATTCCAGGTGATCTATGTTGAATATAAACAACAAACATGGAGATCACAGATCTAAACTCCCATTTGCTTTGTTACTGACTGTCCGCAGTCCTGTTCTCATATACGCAAATGAGACGGAAGAAGCAACATGACGGATGAGCTAATTATACACTGTGAAGTTTTTCTCATTGTGAACTTGAACACTGTGCGCCGCCGTTGCTGTGTTGACATCACGTTGTAGTTTGTGGTGAGGTTGAGGTCCTTCGAACTGGCCCCACTTTGCAACTTGGACCTCTGGTTTGGACAGGCGTTCCAATTCATTTTACCAAGTTGACCGTTGGAAACTTTCCATCTCCCAGGACTCTGGAATGCAGCATTAGGCCGCCTTTATCTCTGATGTTTTTGCAGGATTGTAATGAGCAGACTTACTTATTTCTCAGTCCCTGAAAACACAGCACCCCATAATACAAGAAATATATGCACACTAAAAATCCAAACTAAATGGCTTCTTACCTTAGTAGTCTAACATGGCCAAAAGCAGCCCAAACAAGACGAAACATCTGACATGTGTTGAATGAGACCTGGTGTGAAACAACAAATGACTAATTCAGTAAATCTCACTGAATCTGAATGGAATATTTCCTTAGATATTCTTTCTACTGTTCACGTTTTCTCTTTATTCCATCTCTTAAAGGAGTGATATTTTGCTTTTTTTTTTTTATTTTATAGAATTTTGCATTTTCAAACATTTCCCTGTGGTCTATATAAACTGTAAATGCTATGCTTGGGTCTGAATTCTTCATTAATTAAACTCCACAGGTCCATCTTCAACCCTATTTCTGAATAATGACACCAGAAAGATGGTTTTGAGCGCTGGCCCTTTAAAGGTAGGGTAGGAGATCATAGAAAAATGGTTCGAGTAAGCTACATTTAGAAAATACACAATTCAGAAGTCCAAACCCCTTTCTTCAGACTTCCCCCCGAAACCACGCCTCCAGATTACCGGAACACACAATGCTTGTTCTCAAGGGTTCCTGAGTGCTGCGCAGCATCAATTATGTTTGTCAGCAGAACAGCTCCAACTCATACCTATCTGGCTAACGTTACGTTACTGAGTGATTTATGTTCGTGACAAAACAGCTTACCAGTGAACTTTCCATTCTAATATTGCTAATATAGCTAGCCAAGCTCTGGCTCTGGTTTCATTTCTTTTACCAGTGCTCCAAGCCTCTGAGAAAGTATGATTTGTGCATGAAGAGGGGTATGCACAGAGGGGGGAGGGACAAATGGCAGTTGAGTTTGATAGACATATCACCATTCAATCATTTCAATGGGCCAGTTAAAATGATTGGATAATGTTTTTTCAGTCCTGGCCATTCCACGGGTGACTAAAATGTTTTATTTTTGAGTTCGAGCAATTTATTAATTGGTTGCAATCTGGGTATGAAGGGGATTTCAAGCTATATAGTAGAAAATGCTCCAGGAAAACATCTCCTACCCTACCTTTAAATGCACATGAGCGACTTCAGGCCCCGCCCCCTCCAGGTTGTTAGCTGTGCTGTTCTGTCCTGTTCAACCAACAACTGAACATTTTAGGTAATCTGCTCAAAGTTTGGACATATTTTCAGCATGGACTACAACCGCTGCTGCTGAAAAACAATTATAGCGTACTCGCAGAAATGTAGTCCAGAAGTCTGGACCTTATATGTGCAAATGTTGTGATGTAACTAGTTATAAAACGTAACAAATCAAGAAGGAATCAAAACATGTTGTAGAAATCCACTGGATTTTTTTGCCCAAATGAATATAAAGATAGCTCTGTAGTACCTGGAGGGTTCAAATTCAAACTTTATGAACTATTAGGGTCTAAATACACAAATAAATGAACCAAAGACTATTAAAAGTGGGTTTAGATAAATATAATCCCTTTAATGTGGAGACTACAAAATGCATATGTGTGTATGGTCAGTGTTTGGTGGTTTAAGACCTGTCTTGCACAACACTCATCAATCAACACTCATCAATAAATCCAAAACCAGTTTGTGCAGCTGCAGATTTCCAGAGCTGTGTCTCCAACACTGTGATGTGACTTTTCAGTAGCTATTTTATCTCATTTCAATTTCCATCTTATCTTTCACTGTCAGATGCCAATCCTATCATCAAGGAGAGCTTTGCTAAGCAGCTTCTCCGGAGTAAGAGACAGGACCGTCCAGTGAAACCGGGACACCCTGATGAGCCAATGAGGGTAAGGTCCATTCACACCAAACACTCCTCTAAGACTATTAGTAATACTATTGATCATATTGACTATAGAGCTGACCTTTAAACTACTACAATTTCAACGTGATATTAACCGGAGTAGAAACTTGCGGTTTTAACCCATAAAGACCCAGAGCTACTTTTGTGGCAGTTCCCAAATGAATTTTCCCAATTTTTCACCTTTCTTAAGTGATTTATTACAATTTATTCTTAAATTATCCTCTGTATTTTGCATTTTTTTAGTGCAACTCATCTGAATGTAAAAACAAGTGTCTCCATCTACTGTCATTAATCAAATTCCATGGGTTTACTGGTGAATCAATGCTAGAAGATGACAGCATTTCCATGTTCACTATGTAGTCTCTGAATGTCCAAATGCGTCATATCTGATGTCCATGAAAAAATGACAAACTCAATTTTACACCAATTATTAATTAATTATACACCAATAAGTCATAGAAAATCCTTCATATCTAGGAATTTTCCCAAATGGACAAACATTATATCTAACTTGAGTAGAAATAAGAATTCTAATAATAGCTGCTTACGAGAGAGTATTGTAAAAGTTCCTCAAAAGTCCTTCAAATGCTTAGAAAAGACTTTGTAAATGTAGTTGGATACCTTTATTGATCAACACTTATATCTAATTAGTAAAGTAAGATTAGTCCCTGCACTGTTCTTTTGTAACTGAAGAAAATCCAGTGGTGAATAAATGTTGTTGCCATTTTCCAGGTAAGAACAGGTCCAGGTGGGTTTTTCTGTTTTCATATTACTCTGTCATTTCTCTGTAATTAAACTGTAATTCCCTAAACATCCAGTGTGAAGTTTCAGTTTTTCACATGTGGGCAGGGTGTAATTTGTTGGCTTTTACATCCCTACTTCTGCTGAATGAATTTCATTTTCATCTGGGGACAACCCCGTCAATGATTATAAACCAACAGAATAGATGAGTTGCACTATAAACCAAATTCAGGTTGTGACTGAGGTTTTTTTTACACGTATATCCTACATTACTGGCACTCTTTCACCTGAATTCGTGAACGTCCCCATGCACATACATTGTATACCTTACCTATCTCTCTCTGTATATATCAGCAGGCGCACCTGCAGACCTGAGTTCAGAGGTATGCACGGATCCACAGATGTGCTATACTGAAAGAAAAATTTAAGACACTTATAAGTCAGGGGGATCAATAAATCGTAAGGGGGCTTGGAGATGAATAAAATGGTGAATAATATGTAAGAGTGGTGGGAGGGAGTTCATAAGTGCTGCGATCTCTCACTCTCTCTCAGAGATGAATGTTTAACTGTTCGACATGTAATAAGGCCTACTGTTAACTTAAAAAAGAATTAGGCCTGGTGATTCCTTGTTTTTTCATGATTAAAAAAAAGAAAAAAAATCCCCCCCTTCTATTTTTTTGACAAATTGCACCCTGCATATTGTACAGCAAAATTGAATCTCAAGCTGCCGTTACGTTATTCTCTTCTTTTAGACTTTATTTTTAACCTCCACTTTATTCACTCTTGATATTGTCTCTCGTAAGGAGCATATGCTGCACATGCAGGCTCTGGATCAGAGGGCCCAGGAGACCAACCTGGAGCACTGGCTGAACCCACACTGCTACCCACGCTGCGACAGGAACTATGGGTACCCCGTCTGATGAGGACAGAGGTCCCAGAAGGTCAGTCACACACTTTCAACAGTGCACATAAGTCCTACAAGACCTGAGTGAAGTCTTAGAAACTTTTTCTTAGTGTTTTGTCTTCCTGTCTATTGTGATTTTTGTCTTAACAGTGTGGAACAACAGGAAAACTCAGAAACCTTTAAACCACTTTCTGAGTCAGTCACATAATGCAACATTTTCACTTGAATTGACTTTAAAGATCAGTTTAACACTTTAAAGGGAATTTTCCAACAGTTGGCCATGTCAATTTCTGTCAACACTTGAAAACTAGAGCTACAGTTGTAATCAATTAGTTTATCAATTATTTTGTTTGATTCAATTCAATTATAGGATCATTTGAATAGGCTAAAAAAATTGTAAAAATGTGAAAAAGTATTGTCTGAAAATGACAAACAGGAGAGTCAGTAACATGCATTTGCTGGGGCATAAATAGAGGATGTCAGAGAAGAGGAGGAGCAGAGAGGAGCTCAGTGTATCCTGAAGTCTCCCAGTCTAAGCCTACAGCAGCAGAACTTAGAGCAGCCTGAGCCACCCTAACTCTAAGATTCATCAAAAGGAAAGTTTTTAGTCTACTCTTAAACATAGAGAGGGTGTCTACCTCCCAGACCAAGGCAGGGAAGTGGTTCCACCAGAGAGAAGCTTGATAGCTGAAGGCTCTAGCTCCTGTCCTACTTTTGAAGATTCTAGGAATCACCAGTGATGCATGTTGACAGCGTAGTGCTCTAGATGGAGTGTATGGAACCAAAAGCTCTTTCAGATCAGTAGGTGCCTGGCCATGAACGGCTTTGTAAGTGAGGAGGAGTACATGACAGCCATCTCAACAACACCTCTGATCCACTGCATCAGACCATGGAGGCTCTGAGCAGCTCCTTCAGGTTCAGACCTCTACACCCACAGAGTAGGATGGAGGTACCTAAAGGAAACATGTATAAGATAAACAGTATTGGTCCGAGAACCGAGCCTTGCGGAATTTCATGACTAATTGTGGTGCACTGAGAAGATTCATTATTAATATTAACAAACTGAAAATGATCTGTTAGATCTGATTTAAGCCACATTAATGCAATACTTTAATACCAATTGATTGTTCCAATCATTGCAGGAGGATATGATGGTCTACAGTGTCGAAAGCCGCACTAAGGTCTAATAAAACCAGTATGGAAACCAGACCCTTGTCTAAAGCAGTTAGAAGGTCATTGGTGACTTTGACCAGAGCTGTTTCTGTTCTATGATGTTCCCTAAAACCTGACTGGAAGTTCTCCAATAGACTGTTGGCTTGAAGGAAATTACATAACTGATTAGCTGCTATTTTCTCCAGAATCCTAGATATGAATGGAAGATTTGATATGGTTCTATAGTTGGATAACACTGCACGGTCAAGGCAGGGTTTTTTAGGAAGAAGTTTGATTACAGCTACTTTAAAGGACCGTGGTACATAGCCTATTGATAATGACAGTTGATCATATCAAGGAGGTGGAGATAAGTAAATGTAAAGCATCTTTGATGAGCTTTGATGGAACTGGGTCTAAGAGACAGGTAGACAATTTAGACGAAGTCTATTGAAATTAGTTGACTGATCTCTATGGGAGAAAAGCAATCCATGAAACCAAGTGGTTCAGTAGTCAGCTCTGTAGTTTCTGGGTTTGAACGATTTAAAAGTGGACTAGAATTTGTGGAGGACAGGAGGCCATTAATTTTTATCTCTGATGAGCAAAATCTAATTGAAGAAGTTCATAAAATCATTGCTATGGAGGGTTGCAGGAATGCTAGACTCATATGCACTGTGGTTCTTTGTCAGTCTGGATCCAGAACTGAACAGAAACCTGTGATTGTTCTTATTTTCCTCTGTTAATGATGAATAAGCTGCTCTAGCAGAACAAAGCGCTTTCCTGTATTTATTTAGACTGTCCTGTCAGGCTGAATGGTGTTCTATTAGTTTAGTAAAACATCACTTTCTCTCGAATTTTTGGGTATGCTGCTGCTTTAATTGGCAAATATAAGAATTAAACCAGGGAGCACGCTTCCCTTGTTTTATAATCTTATTTTTTTAGGGGAGCTATTAGATCTAATGTTTTTCGCAGAGAGTCTGCTGTATTATCAAAAAACAATCATATCAACTTGAGATGGATTAAAACTGACTGTGTTTCGGAAAGAATCTGCTGTGTAATTCAGATGCAGGATTAGATTAAGTGCTGTTGGGATTTCCTCCTTAAATTTAGATATAGCCTGATCTGATAAATGTCTAGCATAAACATTTTTGGCAAGAAGGGAATCATCAAATAATAAAAATTCAAAAGTTATTAAACAGTGGTTGGAGAGGAGAGGGTTTAGTGAAAAGACTACTAAGTCTTCCAGTTCCAGACAAAAAGTCAGGACTAAGTCAAGGGTGTGATTAAACTGGTGAATGGGTTTATGTCCACACTGACTAAAGCCTATGGACCTATGACATAAATGCATCATTGAGGCTGTCGTTATCATCGTCTACATGAACATTGAAGTCTCCAACAACAATGACTATCTGTTTTAAGGACTAGACTAGCTAGGAAGTCAGTGAAGTTCAGTGTATGGACCAGGAGGACCATCCACTATAATAAACAGCATAGGCCATTATGGGATGGATCAGGAGGACAATCCACTATAATAAAAAGCATAGGCTGGAATAGTTTATAGATTGGGTGAGAGAGGCAAAGAATAAGACTTTCAAATGAATTAAAGTTTGGCTTAAGGTTTAAGGATTCAATTGTAGGACTGAATTAGAAATAGCTGCGACTCTTTGTACTCGGCCTGAGTCTGGAGTAATCTGTTTAGTATGGTGATTAGGAGGAGGAGTTTTATTTAAGGACACATACTCCTCCTCACAAAGCCAGGTTTATGTCAAGCACAATAAATCTATGTGATAATCTGATGTAATATCATTGATTAATACAGCTTTGGATGATAAAGATCTAATGTTCAGGGGCCACATTTTATTTTCTGGTGCTTTGGAACTGTTGGATATTTGTATCCAACTTATTAACAACTTAAACTGGAACTAACATATAACTTAAACAAATAAAAACAAATATTTGTAATGTTTGTGTGAAAGATTAAAGGTTTAAAGGAGTAAGTGATGGTTCCAACGTAGAAAAGTGAACATATAGACATTTTCTGCCTTTGTGTCCTTGTCTTTTCTGAGCTATGCTCCAAGTTGTTTGTGTTGATCCTGGCGTCATGTGTGTCACAATAAGTGTCCTTATGAAACATAACAGAGGAACCAATGTTTAGTGGCAGTGAAATTAAGGAAACAAAGCTTTGATTCAGGAAAGTTGCAATTTAATCATTTTCTTAATTAATTTGAGTCAATTAATTGATTAATCATTTCAGCTGTATTGTAAACCATATAAATGGCCTAAGTTAACACAAAAAATACAATGTGACAGCAGAGAGGATATTTCTCAACAGAATGACTAGGAAACAGGAGGGTTTAAGTCCGTGTTATTTATTTGCCTGTTGACACAATTTCTGACCAAAACTTTTTCGATATTTAGACAGTAGCTCAAAGGAATGTGACTTTAGTCTGTTGAAGCAAATATGTAACTCCAGTTTTGTGAATAACAGACCACTAAGAGACCTTGTCTATTCAAGCTGATGTGATTTTCTTTCCATTGTGGGCATAGATTTCTGTAAAAATTGAAGGGAACATTAAGTCAGGGTCTGTGGTTCATCCTTTAGGAGAGTCTGAGCTTCAAACATTGTATTTCCTGCATTTTGCTGAATTTTAATATGCCAATCACTTGAAGGTGGAAATATCTTTATTTGTATGAAGGAAAACACTGAAAAATCAAGAAAAGTAAATACTAATGACATTCATTTTGTCTTCTGTTAATGTAATTATACTTTTTTTTTCTTTTGTTCAGACAAGGTATAGTTGTAGGTGTTGCCTGCTTGACAGTTTCAGCTGTGACTTCAGTCTTCCTCAGAAGCATCATCTGACCAGCTGATAAATGACATGTCAGGAGCACATCAGATGATGCTTCTGAGGAAGACTGGAGTCACAGTTGAAACTGTCAAGCAGGTAACACCTACAACTATACCTTGTCTGAACAAAAGAAAAAAAACAAAAGTATACAAAAAGTTAATATTTTCTTTATTTTGAGTGAATGAATAAAAGAGCATTAAATTATCAAGATGATCAACAATGAACAAAAAATGAATAAAATAAACAAAGCAACAAACATAATTGACTTAAAACAACAAATTAAGCAACAAAATGAGCAAAAAGGAACAAAAAAATCAACTAAAATAATAAAAAATACATAAAATATTCAACAAAATTAACAAAAAAATAAATAAACAATATAAAATGAAAAGACATTTATAAAATAAAACAAGAATTGACACAACAAAAAAACACAATGAAAATGTTTACTCCCCGACCTTAAAATTCTAGGGAAACACAGAAGACTTTATAAATCCATAAAAATAAAACAGACATTGGACTTAATTAGACATTAAGAGAAACACACAATATATATTTTGCCTTTGTGTTAACATTCTGTTTTCAACAGTTTTCCAGCATTTTGACTAATCTTCACTATCTTTTACTCTGTCTTTCTTTACAGAAAAGGGAGCAACAACGAGACTCAATAATGGCATCAGTGGAAAAACATAACAGAAACAAAACCATTTATTTTGGTTCAGTTTCTGCTTTTTCTCCTATGGAATAAATACTGATACTGAATAAATGCTTATGCATGTATAATCATTTACTAGTGTAATAGTGTAGTTACTGACACTAAGGCTACGTGTTTTTCCGTGAATTAAATATCACAATAAATTTTTTTTACAAGCATATGAGTAACAGTGACTGAAGTTTTATTATTACTGCCTAATGTACAGGTCGATTGTGCACGTTTTCTTTCTTGGTCTGTGATTCGATTATCAATGTCCCTCTACAGGCACTGATCATGTTGAATGCTGGTATTGTGGTGTATAAGCTTAAAAACAATCCAAATGCCACAGCAGGCTAAGACATGGGGGTTTGTGCTGAAGACGTGTCAGACTCACCCTTTCATGTATTTTACGAGGTTTATTACTCCATCTATATCACAAGCAAAGAAAACAAGCACTTACTTCAGATGCTGTATTTTCAATGCCGTGCAAGGATAACCTCATAGCCAGTTCAGATCTTACTTATGATGAGGACAAAAGGTGACAGTGAAAGTCAATAGAAAGTTTCTCCCCAAGCTCACCCTGCCACCATGATCCAGGCCACTTCCACACCCAAGTGAGTACAGAGTTTTAATCAGTTTTAATCAACAACACCACACCCCCAGTGCCACACGTAACTGCTGTCACTATCTATGATGTCACTCAAAGAGCATGAGAGAAATCAAAAACCGACATAGCACTTATGGCTCCTACATTTTGGCCCCTAATTATATCCCCGAACGGAGATATTATGTTTTTGATCCGACTGCCGCTACTGCCAGATATCCTTCATGTGAATACGATAACTTGAAAAATATGCGGCTTAGAAATTCCAGTTTTTCCATACCAGTGAATATCATGGAGAGGAAGAACTGATTCAATTTTGGATGATTTACCATTTCTAGATTCCCCACAAGGGGCCGCTCAAAAGTTTAAAATCACTAAACACTCTTTTGTTCATATCTCTGGAACTATTTGTCTGATTGACTTCAAATCAAGTATAAATGAAAGGTCATGATGTTGAGATGTCTCACATCATAACATCACAGCTGTCTGGTTAAGGATTGGGGGCGTTCGGGGATATACCCCTAGCCGTTGCTTCCGGCGGCATCAGCCTAGTTATTACACAGCAATAATTAACCACCATTAACTGTAGGAGACAGATACCATGACAGATGCCAAGATTGTTCATTCAGAGTCCAACCAGTTCAGAAAGTCCAAATTGGCAAAACATGTCCAAAAGAGAGTCAATGTAATTAAAAAAAAAAAAATGTGAGAGTGCCTTTATAATCCACAATGTCAGAATAATCCAAAGCATCATAGTTTGAAGGTCATATATTCCACAACGGGTAAAAATTAATGTCTATAGTTATAATCCAAAGGATCTTCACTGCCCCTCTGCTTCCTGCAGAAGGCAGACTTTAGTAATCGGTTGATCCAAAATGCTCACTTGAATTTTAATCCGTATGATATGGCCGAGTCCATTTTTCTCCAGAACAGTATCCACAATTCTTCCTGTAATCTAAGAATTTCATAGTACCATATCATCCATGAGCATTATGAGATCTCCAGGTACAAAGTTTCTTGTATTATTCCATTTCTGGTGCTCTTGAAGTCCAGGAAGGTATTCTTTTACCCAGTGCTTCCAGAATAAACCCAACATATATTGCACCTACTTCCATCCAATGAGGGCGAACATATATGTTGTCGTTATTGACCACTCCAGGTGGCAACGAAGCCTTTGACTTGAGGAGTAGTAGATGGTTAGGGATCCAAGTCATTAGGGTCTGTAGAAGTCTTTGTTTTTGGATGGCTGTTCACAATTGCCTCAGCTTCACAGAGCACTGTTACCAAACCTTCTTCATCCAAGCTCTGAGCCTTCAAAACAGAATTTAGCAGTTTACACACCAACCTGATAGACCTCTCCCATGCACCTCCATGGTGCAATGCAACTGGGGGATTGAAAACACATTTCACACCCTTTTGCAACAGCATGTCATTTATGAGGCTATGGTTCCACTTCTTAATGGCCTCTCGCAACTCATGTTCAGCACCCACAAAGTTAGTACCATTATCTGAACAGATTTCCAGGACTTGACCATGTCTTCCAACAAATTTTCTGAGATCATTTATGAAGGAATTGGTGTCTAAAGATGACAAAACTTCAAGGTGTATGTATTGCCAGGCATGTAAAATGACCCATACCTCTTGACCACAGCTCGACCATGCTTGACTTCAAAAGGACCAAAACATTCACAACCAACTTGTCTGAACTGGAGGCTCTTCAGGAGTTCTGGGGTAGATCTGCCGTTTTCTGTCATCCAGGTGTAGCAGACAATCTCCGACAGATGACACACTTAGCCAAAACCTTTCTAATGGCTGCACAAGCACCAGGAATCCAATATTTCTGCCACAGGTGGGAGAGCATGTGACTATGTCCACCATGACTTGTCTCTTGATTGACATGACAGAGGATAAGACTGGAGATGTGAAGGGTTTTTGCCAAGATAACTGGATGTTTCATTTCAACTGGCATAGCGGCTCCACTGAGTCTACCTCCAACCATCATCAAACCATCATCCAGGATTGGGTTCAGCTTGTAGAGATGACTCATCCTTTTCACAGACTCTCCTTTCTCCATATGATCCAACTCTTCAGGAAATCTGATCCTTTGACAGGGGTGAATCACAGCCAATTCAGCCACGTCCAAATCCTCCACTGACAGAACACTCTTTGGCACTTGAACTTTAACATTTTGTATCTGGAGCCTAAGTTCAGCTGCTAACCACTGGGCTCTGACTTGGACAAAGTCTCTTTCAAATGCTTTCTCTGTTGTGCTGGAGACAACAGCAAGGTCTTAAACTTCAGAAGCCAACCAACAGACTTTTTGAGAACTAAGCCAGGAAGAATAGTAGCCAATAAGCTTCTCAAATGGACTCGACTTGTACTGAGTTCACTGTCACAGCCTTGACCTCTGGATCTCCAACAAGAGAGTCTTCCAAGATCTCTGGGTTTGTAGGCCACCTGCACTCAGGTTCCAGAAGAAAGTCAGGACCACTAAGCCATGCACCAGACTTTAGAAATACCTCTACTTTCACACCTCTGAAAGCTAGATCTGCAGGGTTGTTAGATGTATTCACATATCTCCACTGAGATACATTCGACAACTTGAGTATTCCTGACACTCTGCCATGAAGATGTTAAAACTTGAGGTCTCGTTTTTAATTTACTTCAGAAGAGAAGTGCTGTCTGTCCAAAACACAGACTCTTGGAGTTCCACTTGCAGCTTCTTCCTCCACAACTTATCCATCCTGCTAGCCACCATTGCAGCAGTCAACTCCATATAAGGAAAAAACTTTCCTCACTCGCATCCACAAAATGTTGGAGCTGAGTAGTGGCAAGGTCACCAAAATCCACAGATTTTAAACACCTTCCAACCTCCCAATGTTCAAGATGATAATAATAATAATAATAATAATAATGGATTAGATTTATGTAGCACCTTTCTATTAATGCATACTCAAAGCACGTACAGTGGATCCATTATTCATTCACTCACACATATAAACTACCTATGTAGCCACAGCTGCCCTCGGGCAGACAGATGGAAGTGTGGCTGCCAGTTTGCGCCTACCACCCCTCCGACCACCACTGAATATTCATACACACTCATACACCAGTGTAAGTAGCAGCACTGGAGGCAAGTAGGCTGAAGTGTCTTGGCCAAGGACACAACAGCACATGACTAGGATTCGAACCGCCAACTCTTCGGTTATTGGATGACCCTCTGTACCTCCTGAGCCACAACTGCTTCACACTGTTGCAGCATCAGCATTTAACAACACTTTCTTACGCTTTTACAAATAATAGTTCATACCATTTGTTTTAGAGGAAGCATGAGACACACAAGATCCTTCTGAGGCCTTTAACACACTCACTTTAGCCATAGAAGCGATCAGTTCCATGTTCAATTCTAGCTCCTCCTTCTTTCTCCTCAACAGCTCCTGTTGCTCCTCCATTTTCCTCCACAGCTGCTCCTGCTGCTCCTCTATAGCATGCTTCTCCTTCCACAGGTTCTGACGGGCCAGGAAAGCAGCTGTCTCAGCCTCAGTTTTCAGTTGGGTTGATGATGTTGTGGAAAGATACTTCCTTACCACTGTGCTGCATTTCTTTACTTTGCTTGACACATTAGAAACACTGTCACATGGCTGAATGTCATCTTCCACATTTTTCAGAATACATGATGTTTTGTCATTGGAAACAATGGACTCACATGAAGGGCCAACAACACCCTCTGTTGGTGGCTGTAATGCATCTGGCACATCCAGGAGCCACTTATTTGCCTCCACAAAAGCAGTTTTGTGCTCTTCAACACTGGCAAACCATGCACTCTGTTTTTCCTGTTCTTCTAGTGGAAGCATAGAAATGAGAATATCACGAAGTTGATTAGTCTCATTGAACAAACTCGTTATATTTTCAAGACACAACCGTGTCTTTGCAGCATTTTCAACGCTTTGCATTACTTCTTTTATTTCTCTTATTACACCTTTAATCTTTCTTACTTTTGCTTGGCATTCTTAAAGCCTTTCCAGTTTATGTTCATAAGCCTAGGAATGGGAATTGATAAGAATTTAATGATTCTGATTCTATTATCGGGGCGGCACGGTGGTGCGGTGGGTAGCATTCGTGCCTCACAGCAAGAAAGTCCTGGGTTCGATTCCAACGCCAGTTGGTGGGACCTTTCTGTGTGGAGTTTGCATGTTCTCCCCGTGTCTGCGTGGGTTCTCTCCGGGTACTCCGGC
>JAPQRP010000001.1:32873761-32886885 GCA_037367295.1 Apogon hyalosoma
ACAACTACTTCTTGATCTCGATCTAAGTGCAAGTGAAAATCGTTAGACCGCCTTCAAGTAGAGATTTCTGTGGAAAAGCCTACTTTTTTTAATTTCGATTTGGCTGCTCGTTTCTGGGAGGAAATAGGTGAAAGAATGAATGAATGAATTTGTATTATTGTATCCTGCATAAGAATATGCCTAGCCCTTACATGGGCTTATAAGACACC
Organism: Apogon hyalosoma; assembly: GCA_037367295.1. Taxonomy (NCBI): domain Eukaryota; kingdom Metazoa; phylum Chordata; class Actinopteri; order Kurtiformes; family Apogonidae; genus Apogon; species Apogon hyalosoma. The sequence goes on from JAPQRP010000001.1 coordinate 32,873,971, forward strand.
AAAAATAGAAACCAAAGACCAAATACCAGACAATGTACTAACCTATTTAAACAAACACATCTGCCGCTTTTTCCTGGCATTACAAACAAATAATGCAAATTCATATACATTTGAACTAAATAACCATTTCTTCTTGTCATAATCAGTGCTCAGAACATATCAGGGTTTCGGATAAACATCTCATTATACAAAGATGCTGTCAGTTCATCATATAGAGGACAATACAAATGAAAATGTGATTCATTTTTAACTCCCCCCCCAACTCACACAGTCCACAAAGTTTGTTTTCTTCTGGGATCTGGGTAAATCTCCCAGTTTCTAAGGCCAAGGGAAGGATTCCCTGATGATATGAGGAGGTCAACGGGGCATCACAAGTGAGCATTTAGAGGCCTGACTCAGTCATGCATGTATAAATTCAACAGAGGAGCCACAGAAGAGGAACGACAACCAAAGCGTTAAGTACAAGCATTTGTTTGGCACTTCGCGTTTTATAATGCGATGACGCAGCCAAGGCGCACGGTTTTTGTTTTTTAAACATAATTTTAAAAATATTTTCTTTCACAGATAAAAAAAAAACTGCATAATTGGAACTTTAAGGAAATAAGTCATCTGCTTATCTTTCGGGGAATTTCCCACTGGAGTTTGAAAGCTGAAACACTGCTGCAGTTATTTGTCGGCTGCAGCGGCGGAGAGGCGTCTCACAAACAAAGTAGAGGAGAGAGCGGACAGCCATTTTCTCTGTCGTTGCTCGCATTAACGTGTATAGAAGCGGGGTTTTTTTTATTCAGCAGAGGAAATGGTCGAAATCTGCCGCCTGTCTCGCTCTTTTCCGCGTCGTGGAATCAGCGCCATGACCGAAAGACAAGTGTTTACGACGCAGAAGTTCTATAAATCACACGCACCACTAACAGGGGTTCACATTACAGCAAGTATTTTCGGGAGATTTGCGTATCTCTGCGACAGTTTCTCCAGAGGAAGGGGCTGCCTCATGAGCTCGAATAGGAGGAAACTAAAGAACATGTGCGCACTGGTGGAGAATCAGACGCACTGTCCTTTAAGATGCACATCAAGCAAAGAAATGATCTACGGTTCCTCTTTTTCTCTCAGCATGTCACAACGATTTATTAAAGAACACGTCTGACAGGAACAGCTGTTCAGGTCAAAGCTGTTGCAGAGGTTATAAGCCTTAACATATCCTCTTCAAAGACACAACAACCATAAATGTGCCCCATTAATTACCAGCAGTTCATTAGGATCCAATTGTCAACATATTTTTTCTTTTAGCAGCAAAACATACAGTACTGTTCAAAAGTCTTATTCCATCTTTAGCTTTGTTGTTGAGCATACATATTTATTTTACATTCTATTTTCTTCAGATTCAACAAGAAAATACAGGAAATTTGCGAATTCCCTAAAAAACACATAAAAAAATTTAATTAAATGTGTTGTAAAGGTTAAAGTTACTATTTAGTGTGACTCCTGAGCCAATGACAAGCACTGTTAGAACCATCTGACATATTCAGAATGAAACCTGTTATGAAACATCAGAAAATGATTGCAATAACACACTAAATACTTTAGTGTGACTTTAGTTTATAGAAGCTGTACTTCTTCCCCCTGAAACTTTTTTTTTTTTTTTTTTAATCGCTGTTCATACTTCACATATATTCACATTGGACCTTAATACAAAGACTGAAAAATGCATGTGTGGTCATTAAAACTTTACTAAACTAACAAAGGTACTGTTGGACAGTACTTTTGCACAGATCTGTATGTCTACTGTTAGTCGTCAAATTACAGCTGTGGGCCAGAATGAAACTGCACTGTGCCTTTTCTCCTTCTAAGTGGTTGTGCGTTGCTTTCCTCATGTAGAACAGGCCTGACATGGAGCTGCTGCCTATACAGGGTACAAATAGTAGCAGACTGCAGGGTTAGATGAAGCCCATCTGAAAATAAACTCACACAGGCTCTGTAATAATCCTCACAGCCCGCTGCACACACACACACACACACACACAACGGAGCTACAAATAGTCATGAACTGATTTAGTCACTTCTGAGGGAAGGTGAACAGTGTAAGAGCATTACAGCAGCCTAGTAAAATCTTCAATTCAACATTATGATATAGGACAAATGGTCCAGAATATGAATAAGAGAAGACAAATCCAAATTCCTGTTGCAAACAATTTTATTATTGCAAAATGTACCAGGAAGTCTTCACTTATGTCTGCACACAAAACATCAAAAGTGCATCTGATGAGTGTCCTGACAGAGCAGCTTTTAGTGCACCTCTAGACTTTTTAGACTGTATTAGTGCTGCATGGAGGGGAAAGGTCTTTAAAAAGGATCCACGAGCAGAGGAGGCAGGATGTAGGTAATATAGGACACAAGGGAACAGATCTGATTATAACAACATGTGCTTCCAACAACTTTTAAAATACAACACGTGTTCCAAAAGTTAACCAAAATAACTTTTCTGCTCATGGAAATCCTTATGTAGTCCCCTGCATGATGGAGATGACCATGAAGCACTAACTCATATAACACACACTCTGACACCAAATAACAGAATCTACCAAACATGAACTGTTGACAGTTTCTCTGTACCATCTCCTCTTTAACAAATTAACATTTATTAACAGAAAGGCGGTTCATTTTTCTTAATCTGCTTGTTTAATCATGCCTAATGGCATAATCTGTCCAAGCAGCATGCAGCCTTGTTTAAAACTGCCCATCTGTTCTCTCTCTCACACACACACACACACACACACACACACACACACACACACACACACACACACACACAGTGTTATTTACCATGTTTCAATAGAATTTTCTTGCTTACAAAATTCTCCAACATTTTAACATCATCTGAGATGTGGACAGTTGAGTATATAAATCAAATTACATAGAAAAAGTCAACAGTATTTACAAGAATAAGTGCTTAAATCTTCCATTATAGTTCTGGCATTTTTTCAACTACATCTCAAATAGCTGAAATCAGATACTGCATGTGATAAACCCCTACAGAAATACCAACAGGCAGAGCTTATAAGAAAAATTATGCAATAAATGCTTATCTGACCTGTATAAAATCAAAACAATACCAAGGGTTCTGTTGTACATTCAAGCATCTGAAAATACAAATATTTCATATACATTTATACAATTGCACAGTTTGTACTCAGCTTATGCTGTTATGTATTCTTTAAATGTCACTGTGAGACAGTTCGTAGTTATGTCCGTAATGACTATATTCCCAAGGAATGGCTGGAACGAAGGAAAAGGCTCCTCTCTTCTCTTTTTGTGGTTAGAAACAGGCAATGAGCTGCTGTTTTCTTCTTCTGCACTTTGTTGTTGTGTTTCAGCCTGAGTGTCTGTTTGTGTGTGTGTGCCGTCCTGTGGTAAAGCCTCAGGTGTCAGGGATGTTTTGGCCTGTGTTCCCGTGGGAGTTGATGCTTTGGGCCTCGACTTGACAATGCTCAAGTCAATGGGCTCTTCTTGGTAGCTGCAGTCCTGTGGGAGGAGCGTTTGGTCTGTGCTGATGCTTTGGGTAGGTGAGGACACAGAGTTTGGAGTACTGATACTCCTAGAGCTCAAAAACCTCTTAGCACCCACATGCTGCTCGCTGTCCGTGTCTGAGAGGTGTCGCTTCAGTCCATCAGATCCACCTTGGCTTCCTTTTTTGTTGACTGGGGAGGGGACTCCCACATCCAAAGGCATAGAGACCAGATTAGACTTGGTTGTCAACTGCAAAGGCTGATCTGCTGGAAGTTGCCCCTGACCCCTGACCTTGACATGTTTATCCTGTTCTGTCACAGTTGGTTCCGGTATAGGGGTCTGCCCTTTTTCTTTTGGGCAATCTCCATTTAATCCTGAACTAGGAGCAGTCAGTTTGTCTTTGGGGGTTTTTGCAAATCCATTCATGAGACCAAGCTTCTTGACTAGTTTCATCTTCTCCAGGTGGTTCTCTGTGCTGCTGGTGTCACTTTCCTGCAGTGGCTTTTCAGCAGCTTCCGAATCATTTTTCATCTTAGATGACTTCATTCCATTTTCCATGTACTTGCTCATGACTATAACGATCCGTCCATTCTTGTTCTTATTCTTGACGATCTTGAGCTTGCTGCTGCTGACACCATTAGACTGTGGTAAAGCATTGTCCTTAGGTTTCACCTTCTGTGGCGCTTTGTGCCCATTGAGGTCAGCTGGAAGCTTCTTCAGCTCCATGGTGATATCCTTCACTTTGGTCAGGCAGCCCGAGTCTTTGTCCCGCACCCATTTCTGCTGCAGCACTGGTGGAAGGTTGTACCCCTGCTCCGGAGCTTTAACCTCCCTGGGCTTAGCAAATATGGGTTCATGTATCTTGAGGTCTGGTTGGTAGTGGTGGTGCTTCTTGCTGTTGAGCTGGTAGTAGAACTTCTTGCCATTGGCCTGCTGCTCGACCTCACGTTCCGTGCACAATGGCTGGTACTGGTGGTGCTTCTTGCTGTTCAGCTGGTACTGCTGGCTCTGGGGACACAGCATCTGGATGGAACTGGTCTTCTGACAGCTGTTGTCATCCAGGGATGCCTCGTGAAGATCTGCCAGGATACTGGATCTCCGGGCGAATGAAGGGACCTGCGAAACAAGACAATTAGTGTCACGGAAAAAAACACAAAAGGTGTAACACAAAGAGTAGTACATGAAAAATTAAAGGCTTTGCCCTGAGCACACTGTTCCAACATCTATAGATGTGTCCATACAACAACAAAAAGCCTGGGGCCCATGGGCTGCAGTGAGGAAACTCTGCTTGGAATGTGTGAAGAGGCCCAAACCACTGCAACCATCATTTTAGAAGCACTCCTTCATATTCACACAGCCCTCCTGCAGCTCACCAACAGCTCTTTCAGGCACCAGCTTGCCCGTCACAGTGACATTTCAAAGTGTCTCCTGTAGCTGTGACCTCAGCTTGGAGGAATGTCACTGGCTGCTTTGTGCCCCATCATTGACTTTATACCATGTGTTACGACGAACACCCTCCAGAGAGGAACAAAAACACTCCTCTGGCCTTTTGGACCACTGATTGATACACTAAATGTTCAATTCAGTTACATCTGTTAGGTCAGAGGACTGGTCACAATAAAATGAAATGCATATAACATCCACAAGCCTATTTATTGAAGACATGTTTTAAACATTTTTAGAGCTTTCAGGCAGCAAACAAACCAGATTATTTCAAGAATTCAAAGAGAGGTCAAATGTGTGGATATCTAGGCCAAAATATCCAGATTAAAGGCAAAACAAGCAACAAAACAGAATTATAAGCACAATGTTAAGACTCCAGTTGGGTAGTTTAAAATACATTTTTTCTAAGATTCACAATAGAGCTCAAATGATTAACTACTGCAAACAGAATGTATTATCTAAATATAAATATATCAGATTGGCAGACATTGGTGCCAATGGTGGTCAGTAATTAACATTAGTGTGCTGAAGCAGAACATAAAAGCTCAAAAGATTTTTAAACATAGTCTCTCCTACATTTTTTACACTCATAGTTTTATGTTCAGTTCAACATTTTTACTTACTTTAACTTAAACATTCAGTCTAAAAAATTTCCATTTCTAATCAAGTCCAAGATGCATAGTGAATTTTTAATGTCAATTTTTGGGAGAAGTCAGGATGATATCGGGTTTCTTACCTTTAAACGACTGTTATTTTATCAACCTTTGAAAATCCATGATCAGTCAATATTTGGCAACATGTCTACAAGCTCTAACTTTTAGTTCAAACTGAAGTCATTTGTGTAATTTTGGGACTTAACAAGATTATTAGTTTGCAAACCAAGCTCACCTGAACCAGGAGGTGTTTGGGCTTCGGTCCTCTCTTGCGATAACCCATCAGCTGCTCCTGACGCTCCCTATGAGAGGAGAAACAGCAGCCAATCAGTGAAACCATCTCCCAGAGATGAGTGCCTGTTGCATGGCAACACAGCGTCATGGGTGTCCACCTAAGGCTCAATTATAAAACACTGGGTCCATGTTACAGAATTGGAGTTATGTGTCCTAAAGCATAGTGAAATGTACAGCACAGATTAAAGAAGCTGTTGAAAATAGTACTATCTGTCTTAACCTTTTGTCCTCTGCGTAGTGCCAGTTTGGCTATAAATGACAATAAGGTCGACACCAAGTTAAAATGTTCCATCCCTAAACAACATTGGACAGTGCTCCTAACGTCTGGATCCACAGTAGAGGACAAAGCCAACCTCGTATGGACTTTCCTGAGCTTTCTTTGGTCTCCATGCAGGTCCCTCCACAGCAGTAACTCAATACTGCAGACAGGAGTGATGTCAGTCCCCTCCCCCATCCTCCTCCTTCACATCTAATTACAATGACGACTCAGTGTATTTTCATAGCCTGGCATTCAGACAATTTGGCTCCCCAGAGAGACGCACAATTAGTTTCAATAAAATCTCCCCTTTAGACTGAGAGGTAATTGCTCAAACAGATGCAGAGCGATGTCAATGTTTTTCCTTGAATGTGTGACCTGTGCCTAGAGGTCGCTGGAAGCAGAAGATAAGGGAGGGAAGAGAAAAGCCAGTGACAGTTGAACACACATAGGTTAAAAAATAAATAATTCAATTAGACTGTCCCTCACATAGACCTGCCTGGATAGTCACTCAATGAACTACTTAGCAATTAGCCAGCCAGCTAATTCCACCATGGCTACCCATATGGAAACATTAGTAAGAAACAGACAGCAGGAGAACAGAATAACTAGGGTAAAACTGCAAAAAATGGTCAAGAAACAAAAACATTTATATCAGTCGATATCAATAATTATCATGGGAAAAGTCAAAGCATTTCTTCCAAGTGAAAAGGATGATTTTTGGTCCTGAGTGAAAGTTGAAAGCAGTTATTTATGGTTTTAATGCATTTGTTAAAGCTAGAAAATGACAAAACGGAAAAAAAAAAAAACGAATGCAAAAGATGTGACAAGATAAACAAAACACAATAAAGATAAAATGATAGAAATGCAGTTATTTGTGTTTTAAAAGATTATTTATGGTCATAATATTCAAAACAGTTACAAAAAAAACAACGAACTACAAAAGTAAACTCACAAAACAGTGAAACTTGTTATCTTTCAGTTGAAAATCTGACCAAACTAAACCCAAAAGTCCAAAAACTCCACATCATGATAATATTTCTGCCTATATAAAAATCATGTAGTGTTAAATATCAGTGCTGTTTCATCATCCAGCCCTAAGAGAAACTTTAGTAGAGTCTACAATTTAGACTATGAATGCACCTCTTACTCAGAAAAAAAAAGAAAAAAAAAAAAGTGTCATTTCTAGCTTACATAAATCCTCATTTCTGATGACCTTTCTACTAAATCTTTGTGGAAGGTGTGAGGAGAAGAGCTGCAGCTTCACTACTGTTCATAGTTAGTTCATCTACCATGTAAGATCATACCTGCATGTGTGGACAGATGATATTAAACAAATAAGATGGAATTCATGGTGTTCAAGAGTCAATATTCAAGCCCCTATGATGTGCATTTGATAGAGGATTAAGCACCGTATTTAGTTTCAGGATCAACTGGTACACTAAAGAGTTCTTCAGTTTCTCCCTGTTAAATAGTCGGTCACTGTATCAGCAGTGTGACGGCAAACGTTTGTGCTCAAAACATAGCTAGACATAAAGATAATGCTGTTAGCTAGCTTTGACACGTTGAGTATTTCAAGAGCTGGGCCCACAATCAATGAGTCAACTTTCATTTGATGGAACAATTTTGACTTTAAAGTACTCGACAATCACTTCAACCACATTATTTTAAAATACTGTAGGGACTCTCATAACCACAGAGGGAAAAACTATTCAAGCATCTGTGTACATGCACTAAAAGTAAGATTCACCAATGAGTCAAACACAGCTTTTGGTTTTGAACAGTGACACAGGTGCACCATGGTCCATGTGACTGCATGGTGGGCGAGCAGGTAACACTTCAAGCATGAGAACCTGATGCTGACAAATAACTATCAGGTGACAAAAGCATACAGGAGACACTGACTACGTAGGACACTTTTACTCTGGTAACACTGACCTCAGTTTAACCCTCATCTGACCCTCTGACGACACCAGTGTTAACCTTAACCTGAAACAAAATGATTACAGCAGTTCCTGAATGACTCCAACTTCAGCCAATGCTTTATTATCAGCACCATGTGAAGAGGCAGACAGACATGGACCTGAAGCCACAGTGTGGTTTGATTATCCTCAGTTCTACTGAAGCTGCACTGACTTGTACAGATCATGGAGCCAATGACTTCACAATATTTGAAAAGAGAAGAGAACATGTAGACAGATGAAAAACAGATGCTTCTATGAAACTGGGTTCATTTTGGTATCTGGCACTTTGCCAGCGTTTTAGACCTAATAATACAAGATAAATGTCAGCATATTTTTCCCCCAGGATGTACTAAATGATGACCTCAGATAAATGCAAAAAAAATTATACTCTTGCTCTGAGCCATCCCATAATTAATGAATTTTTAATCAAATATTGTGGCCAAAAATAGGACCCAAATTGGGACATGAAAAGCTACCAAGGTGTCACTGCATTAGATCTGGAACACATGGCTTTAAATGGTCTTATACAGTGCTATACATACAGACAGTGTTAAATGTGCTGATCCTTGTGGTTTTTCATGAATCTCAGTCTCATTCCAGGTTTTGTACGTAACCCATCGTGTCCACTCACATTATATGCAGAACCTGCCCATTTCAACACATATAAATCGCAAATGATTTTGCAACAGTGGTCATTTTTGTGAAACACTCTGCCTTGCATAATTAGTTCAATTTCTAAAATGTACCTGTGAGAGAATAAAGAGATATTTTAAGAAATAGTACCATGTAATTTTCATGTCCTTTAGATGATGTTATATGTGGATTTTTGTGTTAAATATAATGTAAAATAATATAAAAATGTGTTTTATCTGAAAAATAGTTTCTCTTTTGTCTCAGTAAGTATTTATTTTTAAAACAGACCCAAAGTGCTTCCAAACTTGCTTCATAACATTAGTCTACATCTGGTTTGACTTTTTAGCTCCTGTGTCCTGTTTTTATGGACCAGTTTCATAGAATTATTGTAGGCAATTCTTTTATCAAGACAGGGGTAGCTGTTTGTTTACCTGCTTTACTAGTCTGAGCTACTTCCTGTAGCCTTCGTCAGAAGCGTCACAATGATGTTGCTGTGACACGTCTAATTGGCTGCTCAGGTTGATAAATAAATTGCCTACAATAATTATATGGGGAAGACAGTATGAATCTTTACCAGACAGTTTCATAGAAACACCCAAACAACACATGCTGTTTCAAAAACTGGAAATGTAGGAAACAGTGCATTTATATTAGTATGACCGGTTTATTTTTGGGTAATCTACATTATAATGTAAAGACAAATGATCGAACTCTGATCTTACCGGTCTTGGAAAGCATCAAGCAGTCTGGGGTCCAGGATGTTTTCCTCTGGCTCCCACGTGTTATATCTGTCAGAGGAAACACAGTGACCTGTCAAAATGAGGACTCCGAAACTAGACAGGCCGTGACACAAACTTTACCGGACGAATTCCATCAGAGCTCATGCTTGTGGGTGTGTTCGCGTGAAAACAACATGCTGAGACACTTGCAGTCTCTGTGGACGCACGTGTAATAAATCACCAGTAACTTTTACGCACGACTGTACAGGGTGGTGGTGGTGGAGGAATGGTCCCACCATCCATTCAACTGTAGATACATGAGCATTTCTAAACACAAAAAAACCCACAGGCTTCAATTATAGGCATGTCTTTCCTTAATTGGCACACTGGGGATTGCATACATTGTAAAACCACATCCATCATCGCGACCAACGCGTCAAGCGCCTCAAGCAAGAACGCGTAACCGCCCATATGCGCGCCCACGCTTAAACAAATACACACATTCAGCTCTGTTTTGAATTTTAATCTTGTGTCATTACTAGACGGTGATATTTTGGAGAAAGACTTACTTTGGAGACCATCCCCGCCACTTGACCAGATACTCAATCCTCCCCTGTGAATGGAGACAAATGGGATTAGGCTACTTTTACGCAGCAGGAGCAACATTCACTCTGTGCTGCACCGTCATCTTCAAAATTATGTTACGGGGGGAAAAAAACAAAACACCCATATAATCCATCACAAAGAAGCAAAGCCAAAGAGGAATAACCCCCATCTCCACGTACAACCACTCGGTGTGTCCTTCAGGCTCAGACCAACCTTTCTGCTTCGCTTCTTCTCGATGCTCTCCACCGCAAAGACGTGCTCTCCCGCGGCGGGTAGCTCCATTTTCCCGAGCACCAACAACCCACTCTTGTATTTTCTCCCCTCTTCTTTTCCTATACGTTTCCGACACCTTATCCTCGCGTTCGGCTCGTTTTTTTTTCCTTCTGATGTGAAACACAAGAGGCTCTCCCCCTCCTCCTCCTGTTTTCCCTGCACTTCTTCCCTCGCTTTGCCTCTAGAAGACTCCTCGCTCTGCAGCCGAGTTGAAGCCGCAGCCAGAAAACACTTCATGCAAATAGCCGTTGGAGTGACGTCAGAGCAGGGGAGGTCATTGGGGCGGGGGTTGTTCCCGCGGTGCATTCAAGGGCTGTCGGAAAAAGAGTATCACGACCACGGGCGTATGAACAATGTGTTCCAAGGTTGCTCTGTTGTGGTAAACTTTTGGGAGACACTATGGTCATAAACGCTCCCATGAATCTGAAAGTTAACATGGCATTAAAGGACTGTGGACTAACTAATTATTTATCTATTTACGGTATACATTTGGGTCAGTTCGAATGAAGCATGGATTAAACATCCAATGTGTGAAATTTAATGGGATTAAAGAGAATCTAAAAGCAATATTTAGTTACCCTATAGTGTTTATTTTATATGTACATAAGTAGGTTGCTGATCACTGAGTCACCTATAATGTTGCACAGTGCTTCTACAGTAGTTATTTCCTTTATCCATTTTATAGTAGGTGAGTTCAGTGTTGAGGTGCATTACTTTCACCTATGTTTAAGCGTGGAGCAGAGTTAATATCACCCTAAAGGATACATAATGTAAAATAAATAAATAAATAAATTAATTAATTAAAAAAAAAAATAATAAAATAAAATAATAAAATAGAAAAAGACTAGAATGGACAGATTGACAACCACCCCTACCAGGAGAGGGTGGGATGGGGTTGGTTCAAAAACGGCATACACTGACCCTATAACACAGGTCAATATGCACATTTCCTCATCTATCCTCAGCATTAATGCCACTAAGTATTTGAGCATACATAATGCCTTTATTACATAAAGGTAATGAGAATCATTAGTTCCTAAAGATGCATCCAATTTCCTGGCATCATAATTTGTCTATATGCTTCTCTGAAGTACAAATAGATATAACCACAAATGTGTTTAGTGAGGTCATTCCAACTCACTGGATGAACTCTGACAGTATAAGGTTAAATATTTTTGTCACACAATATCAGGTACTGTCATTCTCTTCCCTTCTTCAATCTGTACATTATCACTTTAAAAGTCCTTCTTGCTGTAAGTGACAATAATGCCTGAGCTACACTTTTACAATGGCAAGTTTTGACTAAGACACATCTACTGTCCTTAGGGATTTAACCATGTCAATACTATGAGATGCTTCCTCATTCACACAAGTTCAACCAAAACAAATTCTTTTACAACGTTTTTTTTTTTTTTTTCCCCAGGCAAATGCACTGTCACAGCGAAAGAACTACAGTCAAAACATTTAGATAACTTTTACCCTTATCTCAGGACAACAGTGGAGGGAGCCTGACCTTTATAAAGCATTAGCAGAGTGCTGATGAAGATCTACTGGACTGGTCTGGATTCACAAGATCATCATCAGATCACATTGACCTTGACCACCGGAGTCTAATCAGCTGATTCTAGTGAATGGAAGTGTTCCGTTTGAAGACATTCTTTCAAAGTATCCAGATGTCTTGTTTTAATCACAACAGGGACCAACTGCCAGATGTGTACGCAAATAACACGCGCATTGTTCAAATAATTAACCCCTTTAAACTGGTCTTACATCGCAAATAATTTTCGACAGCTGAGGAACTGATAAATAGGAGCTGAAATGAGACCGTGAACGCAGCTTCTCCCCAGGAGTGTGGAGCTGATCGTCAGGAACAGATCTCACTGACAGAGAATGATGAATCTGAAATCACCGTGGCCTGAATATGCTGCTCGCCTCCTGGATGGCAGCTCGCCAAGGCCTTTCCCTCAATTTATCATGTTTTTCCCCATGACATGTAAGTGGTTCAGTCAGTTTCTATCTGCGCATCCTCACGCCACCACCTCAGTCAAAACGCATACGCGCGGCTGCATTTTACATTTGGTTAATTATTTGCTAATTATCATTAGACAAATTGACATGGGCCTGGACATGGACACAAGGCCAGCACACGATCTGATAATGATTTATACCCGCCACAAAAACACAAGACCATGAGAGGGAATCCTGATAAACACACTGTCGGACGTAATGCGACGTAAATCATCGAGTCCAGAGCCCATCCCACCCCATGTGTGCGAATTGCAAGGAATAGATTTCCATATCCTCTAAGTCAAGGTCACACAAAGAGATGACATTTCGGATGGCAGCGTGTCGACCGAGGGTTTCTGGTGGGATTTGCGCTGCGTTAACAGACAGCCCCTGGGTCTTAGGCAGCCGATGTAGGTCAGCATCTTCCAACCCCCGGGACTTTCACTCCTGCGGGGTTATTCCTGCAGAACTACGGAGCACCCCCTACACACACACACACACACACGCACGCACGCACGCACGCACGCACACACACACACACACACACACACACACACACACACACA